>DWGW01000304.1:0-16336 GCA_018247775.1 Udranomia orcinus
GAGCATAGCAACATATAGCATATAAAGATCTCATATTATCACACATCACATGTATGTATATTAAAATACTATAAGTATCATTAGATTATGTCCTCGCCAACATAAGTCGGCCTTATTTGATAAATAAAACAGGTTCCAAAGCAAGTTTTATTTTTTCGTACCGGTAAATATTGTAACGTGATTGTAAATTTTTGAAGGAAAGTCATTTTAATAAAAGGCGAGAGTGAACGACAGAGACGACGATAAGTGGTGAGTTCTCTATTGTGGGTCCTTGTCGCTCAGCCGAGGATGGTTCGGATCAATGAATCGTTCCCGGGCCCCCCGGTCCCGACCGCGTCATCCCAAGTTTCCAAGCTCTGTTTAGCGTTCTCTCTCGGCTCTATCACTAACGCTATACACCTACCTCCTCTCGCTGCTAGAAGAGTGTTATTACAATTGGATCTTAGATCTCACAAATATTCTCTTCATTTAAATGTTTTATTTACTAAAAATCATATTATCATGCAAGCATCTATTAGTATAATTCTGGGTACCTAACGTAAGCATTTTTATTAGTTACAACTTAAATAGATAAATATGTTTAGAAGTAACTACGGAGATTATTTAGGAATGACAACATAAGCTTGGGCTTTTTTTAATAATGACGATATATTCCAAATATACAATACGATTTGCTTTTACTCTTCGTCGTATGTGATGAATCTAACTGAACCTGCTTTTTCAGTCAAACTGCAAAAAGTTCACCTTGTTAACAAATACACAAGGTATTATAATTATAAGTAGCTTTTTATCTTCGATTGAGTGACTATTAGTTTTGTTATTATACCTATACAATTGCTTTAGACCCGCATATGACAGAGATATTTATTAGTATCGTAAGACCTAATAGCATTTTTATTGTAGTATAATATCCTATTCTTTACCTTACTTTCTTTATTTCATAGCTCTAACAGAGAAATAGCAAATAGTAGACTGAAAAAGGCAGTCTTTAGAACCAATCTCCCAGGCAACTATTCTATAATGGAATAAACTGAAAGAATGATTAGTAAAATTGCATAAAAAACCGTAAAATAGATGGTTTTCTGCATACAAAAGCACGAATACATTTTAAAATAACCTACTATTGGAACACGCCTAGTAATATGTGTTAAAATGTAAAAATAAGCCTACCAAAGCATTGTGAGTGAGATCCCACGTAAAGAAATTAATATATCATTCTACGTTTAAAGACAACGAATAATAGACAGATGAAATCTAGGTGACAATAGTGATTTAATAACGAAACGGATATTTGGTGACGCAGTTGACAGTAAACAATCTAGAGCGATGGGGAGCAAAGGGTAACGGGTAACAATGCAGTCACCCCATTGTGCTTACCTCTCCAAAACTACTGTACCAATGGACAGAACAACATGACAAGTTAAAGTCTTACTTTAAGAAATAACTCGAGTGTACGATATATATACATCTGCTGTTGTGTTTTTTATTTTAAAAAATGGCTTATTTTTGTCTAATTGAATTTCCTAACCTACCATTTGTGGGTTATGCACCATGTATAATGTAAATATAAATGCTACTGTAAAAACTCGGCCAGAAATCTTTTTAAACGTCTAAAGTGTGATTATAACAATAAATTTCAAAAGTAGTAAATAATATCAGGTAGCACAAAAAGCCGCGCCCATTTTTAGTAGGCAAACGAAAAATATTAATTGGTCAAAAGTGGTGGTTTATTGATTATTATAGTTTTTTGTGCAACTGGAGATGTGTACGCGTTTGTGTTACATTACATAACATTTTACGAACAATTCAATGTTAATAAAAACCTTACGATCTTATCTTAAAAGTTCCTTATATCTTATAAGTTTCCGTCATCAATGGTGAAGTATATCATATAAATTAATTAATAAAAATATGATATGTTCATATCTTTTATCGTGACATTGTAATTTCAATCATCATTTTGAATAGTTTAATGAATAAGTTATGCGGGTGTAATATTGTAATATTAAAACGGTCCGAGTTCAGATAAGCAAAAATATAAAATGCATAACAAAATGCTAATTCCTGTATGAGTTTTATTTATATTATTAGCATTTTGTAGGTATGTCTCGAATTATCAAACTTCGTAAAACTCTACCTATTTAGTCTTTCTAGCCAAAATCATTATAATATTTAGTTTTAACACTAGCGTAGGTACTTTAATTTACTTGCAACTCAATCTAAAGTAATTTAAGATTTGTTTTAAAATTAATTCAGGAAAAAATAGCGTAACTTTTGCCATTAATTAACACAAATTTAAATAATATTCTGTATAGTCAAAAGTTATTAGATACCGTTACTATAACAAAAATATTGAAGTATGTTATATATTTAATAATAAATTATAAAAAGTAGTAAAGTAGTAGTAAGAATAACAAAAAATATTTTTGTTACGGATCATGAAACACAGACCACTAACGCCATCTGTTTCGCATGAATGTTGTAACTATGAATTATTCTGTGGCTCCCTTGATTACCGCTCTGTGCGGTTTATTTTGAACGATGTTCACGTCAGACGAATACGAGCAGTTTAGGTTTGCTCGGCAACGACTATTGTCCGCTAGATGACGGCACAAGTAGCTTTATAATGTGTGCTGCTTTTACATCTTTATGTAGAAATACATGTGCTAGTATTTTATGCATTGTAAATGAAAGCGTTGTATCCCCGAGATACGACTCCATTATATGACAGATACAAAGTCTTTAAAGCTCTATTTTGTGATTTACTCGGGCGAGTATACTTGTCCTCGCCGAGGTAACGAATAACGAACCAACACTTTTTGGCAACATACTTGTGAGATTAGTAGGTTTTAATCGGTACAAAATAGCAATGTGTCTTTCGAAACACGAACAATCGCGCATGAAATTTAACCATTCTCAGTTTTTCCCAGAATTTTGCATTTATGCCTACTACAAGGATCTCCCTTGAACACTCGAGCTCAGATTTGCTCAATATTCACGACTTTGCTTATGCGAGGCTTTGAGCGTAAGACGTGTTGTAAATACAAAACCATTGTTAATTTACACTCTGTATGTATACTTCTTATAATGGGACGAAATAGGTTTTAAGAAGAATAATGGAATACATTTATTTTCGTTTTAATTAAAACTACTTGTTCACGTTAGAAGGTACTGAACTATGTACACACGCAAAATATTATGTCTAGATAAATTTAAAAACGAACAAAAAACTTACCCAAATGCAGTTATTGATGTAATTCCAATCTTCGTACCACTCTATCAATAAATAGTACTTAGCATTCATCATTTTTACAAAAATATACGAGCGATTTTAAAGTAACAATATTTAGAATTTAGAACGATTGTGAAGAAAACTCTATACTGATCGTTCTAAATTCAAAATATTTCGAATATTCAAATTATTCAAAGGTCATTAGAAATTCAGAAATTAAATCTTAAATTAATCAAAATATTGTCGATAATAAAACAGTAGTTTTGTGTCATGGCGTAAAATGTTTTTTCACAATCCATTCTTGAGATTCTTCATTAAGTTGAAGGTTCTAAAAGTTTTGAGCTTTCACGGCATGTTGGAATGACTATACCTGCTTATAATAAAACATGTGACAAATCACGTAGATTGTTATTATTATTATTTTGATTACATTATGAATATAAATAAGGTTTGGTACTAATTTCAAAGTAATTATATAAAATCGTGTTTTTTACATAACGATAATACATTCATTGTAACTAACGATATTAGACCTTCTGCCTAACTAAACAGAACATTGTGTAGTAATTATCTCGCTAGTGTACATGAAATAAGAACTTATTGTCCATAACAAATAAAGGTTGTCCTGGCTAAATTCTTTTTATACAATGTATATATGTATATAGGGTATACGAAGACGAAAAGCTTGTACTTCACCAGTAAGGATTAACATTACGTGTAATTTATTGCGAGCCGCGAATCATTTTAATTACTTGCTATCTACCACCTATGCAGTTTCAAGTTTTTGCTAGCTAAGATTTCTTTTGCTACCGACGATTCCTAGAAAATGAGACATAAGTACATCTTCACTTACCATTTGGGATTGTAGTGCAGAATTTACTTAAACAAAGAACAAAAAACGCTCACAGATTAATAAAATCCCTATCGATATACAAAAACGTGTACATTATAAACTCGTTTTTGTGTTGGACACCCTAATTTCGTATGTAATATTAACTTGGTGTACAGATAAACAATATTTGTATTATTTTGTATTGTATACAAAGTTTAAGAGTTAGTAGAATAGTGCCAAATCAAGTGATGCGTGAAACAGTCACTGACCCGTTGGAGATGACATTGCTATACCTACCTACATCCCAGCTTTCGTCGACGTTTAGTTCATGTTTCAATAGTTTTCATATTTCATATACATGTAATCAATTAGAACTCGGTTTAATATTGTTTTTGACTGCATGTGATAGTTATATTGGTCATGGAAAAAAGTGTAGACTAATTATGGCATGTTAAAAAGCGAAAGCTCGATCTTAGAGCGTAATTCTACCTACATTGGATATGTAAATTTTATTTATGGCGAATTCTAATAAGTATCACGAGCTCTCTAGTTAAGTATTGGTTATTGCAGTTGAACTATACCTGGCGCATGAAACGTAGGAAGATTTTTATTTCGTAGTGTTCTAAATGTAGCGATGTTGCCCAGGCAGGGGAGGTCAGTTTTTCCCTAGAGGCAAGGTTTTTGATTTGAAATTTTCGCTGAAATAAAAAAAAACAAATAGTTTCTATTCCCTAGGCCTTAATCCTTACAATATAAATTTCAGCCGGAATGGTTCTTGTGATTATTTTATTCCCAGAATACATAATAACGGCATTTTTAAGGCTAAGATATTATCGTGCCATGTAAGATAGTTTGTCACAGATAAATTATAGGGTGAGCCATATTTAGGTCAATTAAATAATGTTAATAGTTAATTACATTTATTTTTTATTACATAGTAAACGTTAAATATTTTACCTATTAGCCTTACGTGATTAATGAATTTAAAAAAATTGTTTACGTAAATTAATGTGACTTTAAAAATATTTACAAAACTAAAGCACACTAATCATCATAGTACTTAGTACTTTTCCTTAGTAACACGTACCTAAGTAAAGTAAGAGATAGATAACTTTCGCTAAATGGCCTACGTCGCTTTCGCTACGCCGTAGCTCGACTAATAACTATAAGTAAAATAAATCAAGAGATATTGTTCTACTACTACGATTCGATAAAAAGGAACCTCTTTGCGCTAATAAAAATACGATGTATGCTTAAAAAAGATATGAATACATAAAGTAAGAAATAAATTGTACTGGGCCCTCCACATTGTACACAGAGCGTGGAATGTACACGTGCGTGTATATACATACCGTAAAATTTTATTTTCCGTTTTATGAATGTAGACATTATAGCGTCACAACGCCCGCGCGTGTTTTGCGGCGAGGAAGTGCAACACATACCTAATTGCATACAAAGTTTCCTAACACGTAATAAGTGAGGACGTGGGTGTGATAATTTAATACGACTGATGTACATGTACACAATATGTACATTTAGATGAGCAAGAATAGAACAATAAGAAAATAATTTTATACTAATAATTAATACCGTATAAATATAAAATTTAATACGAGCACGCCAATTAATTTTCAAGTCAGAACACCTGGGCGATCCGGCTGGCTGGATACTAGTTTTGATACAAAATATTTACCTTGTTTCGTAATCGTAATTATGGATAAAGATTATTCAGGTATATTCATTATGATTAACGCATTTATGCGTATTTTTTATTAATTCATCATCACTTGATAAACTATTAAAAAAGTTTACAAGGGTCTTTATAATTGTTATATAACTTTTCTACGTACTGAAGAACGAGTACATAAATAAATTCCTATGTTCATACGAAACAACAATAGATGCTTGTTCATTTTCCCACTACTTAATTGTTAATTGGTTTGGAAGCTGCGAAGCCTCGCGCCTCGGTTCCGTGAAATATTGCCTCCGTCATGTAGCAGCAAGGAACGCGGTACTTTACTCACTGACTGATCGGCTTGTGTACTCTTCTAAACAGCGGCGTTAATATTCTACACCAAAATGGTTCACTCTTGGGGTACGGGTATTATCCATTTTCATTTTATATATGCTACTCTATCTGCTACTTTTTCACGTTTAACCCGCTGTATGGAAATAGTTTGTATCCTTCACACAGGGTAATTTAATCAATAAGTGTATGTATGATTTTGTTATATTGTCACAGATTTTGTCCCCTGATTACTTTATATACGGGCAGAGCTGCGGGCAAAATACAGTTTATGAGATACTAAGAACATCAGTAGACTCATACCTCCGTAGCTTTAATAAAATGTAAAATAAAGTGACATCGGATGCCGGTAGAAGATGGATGGGTGAAACCGGCAAATATCCAAAATTCTTTGTGTGCTTCCATATTTTTGGGGACATTGATTAGTCGATATGTAGCAATTCGGATTCAAAAACATTTCATGGTGGTATCCAAAAAATATTTTATATACTACTTTCTATAAACTGGACTCTACCATCTTGCAGTTTCCACTGAGCAGCATGGTGAATCATGGTTGTAGGACAGTATAAGGCCAGCTAGTCTGGGCCAGCAGTATGATGTAAATACGGTGGAAGCCAGTAAGTATCGTGCAATGACGTAATTGCCTGTGTTATACATATATGTAAAATAGATGATGTACAACTCATTTAGGTTACATTTTACAAACATTTCACTCCACGCTAATGATATAAGATGTTTCTATTGTACTTTGTTTCTTTGTTTTTGCTTTGTTACACAGTAACATAAATCATCTTACATTTTGTAACATCAGTGAACATCTACGCCGTTATAAGCGTTATTATTTTCAAACCCGCTTAAAATATTTTCCCGTCGGCACACATTTCGAACTTATTTTCATACTAGCTGACCCGGCGCATTTCGCTCCGCCTCAATCATTTCCCCGTCCCCATCCCCATCGCTCCGTTTATATGGACACTTTTTTTTATTTATAAACCAATTTTTACGAAACAGATGCTTAATGTTAAGTGAAGCACCACCACCACACTACACAAACGGATCCAAACGGATCTGCCGTTTCTGAGACTGACGTGCAAATTTCTTTCGATTCAATTCTTTAATAAAAACTTTTGAAAATGATGTTATCTTAGATATCTAGCATGTACAGACATCAATCATTTATACATTCATTATAGGTATGTACAGATAATGAATATTTTTGGACTAATAGTAATCATTGAATCGTTTTTCAGTGACAATTATTTTACAATATCTTCTTCTTTACATTGACATAATAATTCTTTGTATCAATAAACTTGACATAAGCTTTCAAAGAAGGAGACAGTGTTATAACCTACAATATACATTAAATCAATTTCGAGTACTGTTTACTTTAGAAAATTGCAGCGCTTAAAGTGTTTTACCACTACTTTGCTTTGAAATAATGGAAATGTAGCGAGGAAATACTTCCAAGTAGGTTTATCTAAGTAACCTGTCTCTTTTAAAAATGTTGACCGCTTTATATTTAAGTGTGACGAGTTGGTAGACAGACATGCGAGGGCGAGTTCCGCGGGCAGCACATTTTACCTTACCATCATTTCTGCTAAATCAGGACGCAACGTTTATCAACCAATTAATCTGTAACACAACAAGGCATTCTGTAATGCTTAATAGAGAGCCGAGTTTATTGTTAATGTTAACTGAATCCGTAATATATTTTTGGTTAAGAAAACATAATATTCGAAGACGGCACGGTGAAGACAGTTAAGATTGGTATTTACTAGATTGGTCCCAATAAATATTTATTATTATTATGACTATACATTACTGCAAACATTTTTTATTAGAAAAAATTTCTTAAATTTATTTATAGTCTGTGCGTTATAGTCTGTTTAAACGTTATAACTTGTTGAAAAATTTCCGACCGTGTAATCAAATAGTGGGAACAGTTGATCAAGAGGATTTATTAATGGATTCATAATAATTTACAATTTGATTTAGTTTGAACGACGTCCTCGAAAACAATCGAGTCTGTCAAATCAAGAATCTTTTTAGGATGATATTAATAGTAATTTTATTACTACTTACGGATTGTACTGGTAATTTTGTTAACCTTTTCTGTAGAGTTCAAAGGTTTCTGTTGAGCTATGTTTTGTTTTTGAAAGGGAGCGGCTCTCACTGCCCGAAGGGTAGCCGATGGAGGACTTGTTCCGGGTACAATTTTGTATAGTTTAAATTAGTTTTAAATAATATAAATGAAGTTACGTAAGTGATGCATTAGTGTCTCAAAACCGAGATGTCTTGATCGAAATCTGATTTCGTCATGGGCTTTGCTGCTTATACCAATAGACAGTATATAATGCCTTTCATATAAAAATACGTGTTGAATTGATAACTTCATCCTTTTTTGTTGTTGGTTAAATATAAATGATCCCTATTATACTTACATATTATAAGAAGTAATAAAAATCATTTTAATAATTTTCTCAATTTCCAACGAAGCAGCGTGGTCCTGTCTGAACATTCATCGGTTGTACAATATGTTTGTAAGCAATTGTAGGCAATAGTTGTAGTAATAAACCATTTTAACTCCTATACAAAGTCAGTCCCTTATGCTTTATTAATATCATCAACACGCTTGACTCCCAAAGTCAGCTGAAAATTTAAAGATTAAAAACGTGGTAAAAAACATTTTTCTTTAATATGTCTATGGAGTATTTAACATATATCGTGCTAACTCGACCCCTTCTTGTTACGTGACACGTCGCTCCGGACATCACGGGCGTAAACCATTCCGTTTGTCTTCACTGTCTACGTTTGTGACATAGGTAATGCACGAAAGTCCACATTAATACTTGTAAGTAAGTTAAACTGCTCATTAATAGACTTCGAGGTCGTGATTTAATAGTTAATCTTCCCTTCTGTCCTATGACAATTATCAAATATTGTCTAAGCGCTTAAAACGTACATACTAACGCTATACGAGTATATTGATTTAGCGACAACTTTTACATGCCTCAACAAATATGTGTGTATTATATATTATGTATCTATGAATTATAACATCGAGGCAGCAAACGGGTTGGCTACCTGATGTAAGTGGTCACTGTCGGCCATGGATCTGTAATCAGCCCAAGAAGTACACACAGAATTCTTAGATTGTTAACCTGGGGACAAACTTGGAATGTCTCGTTATTACCTCTTACCACACCCAACAGACCAGAACACAATAACAACAATAGTGTTATAAGAAATAAGTGTGGCGATGGTAATTCTGGAGTCGAACAAACTGTTGTGTCCACTCCACAATGAAATATAATTAAAGTAAATAAAAAAACAAGCAGTAAGTTTCGTTATATCGTATATATTATTAGTACCTTTTTTCAAGAATCGAATAACCCGACAAAGCATAATTAAAAATTCTAAGCATCCCCATAAAGACGTGCTACATGTTTTATGAAAGAGTCATTAATTATGTTTTGTTATATTTATTTAATTACATCTTTATATTTTATTAACAGGCGTAGCCGTAAAAGAAATTCAGAGTATTGCAGTGCTTTTCTTATTTGCCTAGATGGGTGACCGATGACCGGTGGCAAAGTTTCATATGCGAACTTCGAAGCACATGTAGTTTTGTTGGCATCTATCAAAATACACGAGTTATGGTTTAGTTCTCCCGGCGTCATGACACTGTGAAATGTGGTGTAGACGAATTTAATTGTTAATAGTAGGTATGTATTTTATTGATTTACAGCTTTACCTTTATTGATATTACCTATCAAGTTCTGAATATCTTTACCTGATTTATCTGTAATTGTATTTTATTAAGAGATATGTATGAAATGAGAATGATTTAACATTTATATTTTTAACTTCGTATCGATTTTAAGACCTTCTAGAAACTTTGCAATGACGTTTATATCAAGATTACTACAATTATTACGTCTTTTATGATTAATTTTTGCTGGATATTGAGCATAAGACCATCCTTGGCGATGAAACAATACTTACTTTTATGGTTAATAAGCGATAGATGATACTTGTAATAGCCTTATCGATGCTATGCCCTGATATAGATAAAATAATATAAAATTCTATTTTCATAACTATGTTCAAATTTTACTGTTCTGCATCATAATGATGCTAATAATACATCTTTAAATATATGTAAACAGTACGTCTGGTGTCGTAACTACATGCTTCATATTTTCACAAACACTCTAAGAGCAGTCGTCGGAAAATGTGGATTCAAAGGGGCCGACCTAAAAACTCCAGTGTTTCGCATCGTGTACGTAGGCCTGAGTTAAAATCCTATGTCACACGAGCAAAGTGCGTCTTATTCGGAATGCATTCCAGGGACATTCACGTTCGTGTTTAACTTAGGTATATTATATATGTAGAAATCGTACTTTAACAGGATTTGTGCCTATAAATATGGTTATTTTTTTAGAATTATCGGTGGACTTTCTAGTTTGTAACAAATTAAGGCTCTATAACTTAGTAGGTTGGTTCTATATATTTTCCTGCAACATTTACCTATTAAATGTTAATTTATATTTTAAAATGTATATACATTTATAAACATTTATAACAATCTAACCCAATTATCATGTCAATCAAACAATCATAAAACTGTTATAACGTTCTCCCGCAATTAAAAACCTTTCTAAACAAGATAGGTGTAAGGTTTTATAAACTACGTAATTTTAAACCTACCTGATGCTATTCGTGACTAAAGCGATATCTAAGCTCTGACCTAGACCTGAAGCAGTGCAAATTTTATGTAGATAGACATTAGCTACAGCAGACGGCTAAATGCTCGCTTATCGAGCTGTATAATCGGTAGTAAATATGGCTTATTTAATGCACAATGGAAGTAAAAGCTATTAGGGTATAGAGAGCAAAACGTTAGGGCGGTGTAATAGAAATAGAAAAAGTTGGTTATTACTTTTCTTCGTGTAAAAATTATGTGCATATAATTTATAATAGTAATGTTATGTCGCAATAAAAATCAAGCTCTATTTAATATCACTAAAACGCTTTTAAAACCCTAGCTTCATCCCTACCTTTTATTCGATATAAGGATTAAATTCTTACTATTGCAGTTAGAAATTTACCTCATGTAGACTTAAAGTTTTATAACTGCTTGTTAGCTTCTTCTTTGTCAATAAACTTGGATACAACGTAACTGAAAGTAGCAAACGATTTCCCACAATAGAATGTAAGTGAAAAAACTTAATGTCATGTTACATGCAATGGCTTAGGTTATTTCCAGATAAGCAAACGCTTTCGTTCGCATGCGCTACGGTTACGGAAATATTCTTCTACCTCGTAGCATAGCCAATTATGTTGTGTTTCTATTATTCTACTATTTCATTTTCTACTAGGGGCAGGTGTACGCGTTCACCACACATATTTCTTCCCTGTATCAGGCATAGAGAAATGGAGTTTGTTTTAAACGATTTAATCGAAGGCCTCGTAGCTGTTTGTAGTAATTTGACCTATAAAATCGACAGTTGGACTAGCGCGCTGTCTTCTTCCCACTAGCATAATCAAGTGTTAATTTATCTGATGTTTAGCTACTGAGTGGGATAAAATACATATTTGAATAAATAAAATAGGTAAGCGTTTCTTAGTAAGAGTATACTAAAAAACGTTTAGTTATTAATAGAATATGTACGATTATTAACATAAAATATTCCTAATCACATAACAACGATGAGCTGGTTGGCCATCGTTTATTTAATCCGTGAAAAAGAGAGACATGAACTGTAAAAAAGTTGTGCGCAACGAAATATCTATGTCTATTTTAAATATAAGTTGTAAAACAGACGACATTTCTGAAGTAAACATTGTTGTGATTATATTGAATCTTACAGTTCTCACGATTATAACCAAATTAATATATGTTCGGTCCTTATTCTGTTTTGAGTTTCCTTGTAGACATAATAATTAGGGATCACATTTTTCTATTATTATTCGTATACACGCTGTTATCATAAAAATGTAATAAAAACAAAATTGCTTAATTTTACTTACGTACCTCCTGTACAAATAACTTTTGTCTCTTATTATATTATCATTGCGATAATAACATACAGCTACGGATTTCTCTGAGTGATTGTTATTTCTCTTAGAATAGTAATAGCTCTAGTTTATCTAGTCCCAGACGCGGGCTTCAAATTTATTGTTCTGTTTAAAGTTTCTATTTTTGAAGTCTAACAATCCGAACTTTGTACATCTATTTTGAAAGTTTATTTAAGAAAATTTACAAAATCTTGCAATAATAATATTTATACAATACAAAATATTTATTAGAGCTCATTTAAATCCATTGAAACTAAAAATCTTTTTTTTTTATTTGATGTAAGTATTCTACTTACTTTTAGGAACTTAAAAGGGAGTACGTAATGTCATTGAAGGCAAAAATATCATCAAGAGTTTAATTAGGATATCGTGAAGTAGTTTGTAGAATATTTATATTCTTCTCTAAATTAAAATATATTTTTTTATACAAAAGTTTCATCAATTGTCCGTAAAATTAAAATTGTAAGGCTATATGCTCGTAACTGACATAGACGAAGCGGAGCCCTGGCTTCCTTCATATTACCGCTGAAAAGGAAAAAGCGGAAGTAAAGTCATTTCATTCATAGCTAGAAAAGTAGGACACAGCGTAGAGGTAAATACTTAGAATTATTATAACGAGGTTAGAATTTAAATGACTTTTTTTAATCTTATATTAAAAAATAAAAGCAGAAAACTATACTCTGATGCTTTGTCGTTTGTCAATTTTTAATTCACATTGTCATTTGTAAAAATACAACCTTCTAACAGCATTTAGCAGTTCTTTGATAAAAATAAATAACTACTTGTTATAAATATTACCTAGTTTTATAACAAGCGTATAATCGAGATATAATCTAACTGCCACTTGGCATGCTGATACGTTCCATAAAAAGTTTATAATCATGTCTCAAGGTGTAAATTGAGGAAATTATTCAGCTTACCCGATATTAAAAGGTCAATGGCCACACATACATACGACTCGTATATCTACACATGACTGACTTAACACATAATATCTACTTAAACCAGACCGACTTCTGAAGACCTTCAATTTTCTGAAGTTTCCCAATACATATTTTCTGCTACTGCACATAATTTTGGTAAACTCTATTGCAACAAAAGTTACAAAAATAACGATACCTGACACGTATAATTTAGTAATGCATAGGTAATGTACCTCAAAATTTAGTTTTCCATGGATCTCTGTCTTAATGTTACAGATCGTAGGATGTTATTGAATAGCGTAGATTTGTACACGCAAATAATATAATTATGCAGACCGTAGGCATGACCACTAACATGTAGTATACCGACTGACCCTGATGAGAAGCCTAGCCTATACATATAATTATACTCGTATTATTCGCGTGTTTAATTATCAAGAACCATATCCAACGACTTATGAGAGACGAAGACAGTGTTATCGCCTTAATTCTTTCTCACTTCATATATAATCGCATTTTTCTGAGCTCACAGTTATTTTAATATCTACATTAGATGTGTTTTTATAAAAGAATTAGGAGAGAAGTAAGGAGCACGAACCGAACTGGCATTATCGAAGCCAAACAATTAGGGTTCGCGTGATCTTAACTATTACACCTGGTCGGACTGGGAGTCGCAAATCGTTCTATAATATCAGCTTAAACGCCACCCTTGACCCGGATCCATTCAATCGTCAAGACACTCAAAGAAAGTTTGCGTTTTTCTTTTTCATGCATTTGTTATCGAAGTGTCGAGCGTATATTAAGTCTTTCAGCGAAGCTCTGCGTGTTTAATAGGTAACTTTTCTATTTCAACGCCTCGAAGAAACGACGCACATACTTTATTTATAACAACTTAAGATGTTTAACGATTTCTTTTCTTTTACCAAATCGACCTTTCTATTGCATGTTATTTATTTGTCATTTTGACGAAAACTCGAACTTGCGACGAGATAAATATGACTATTGGAATCTTGTGCGTTACAAGAAGTGCATCACATTATAAAGTTCAGTAAAACCTTCAATCTACAAAATTCAAATTAATCAATGTTACTAAGTGCTTGTATGGAACTCTCTCATTTATTAGACTATTATTAATTGCGTCATAAATTACTGTTATAATTAATAAGAAGGTTATTAAGATCACAATTCATTTCGGAAAAATCTAATAAAAGCCGTAGTGCCGCCGCCGAGTGCCCTCATGAACTTTCCCTCGTATTGGGAAATAATGACGGAAAGTTGTAAAGCTCTTTTAATAATAAGTTCCTCGCATCGCGTGTTACAGAAATCTTACACCTACCCTTATAACAAAACACCTATATTTATGTACGAGTATACCAAACGTTTTCAAAGGTGTTGTACCTATACATAGATAACAGCACATTATAATTGTTTGTCGACGTTTAGCTTACTCGCTTTTTGTTGAAGCGAAGTTTGCCTTCGTAATACAGCCCGAACTTGGTATGCAATTTTGTGTGCCGAAATTGCAAACTAATATTTAATTACATCTTTACAACACGGTAAAGGGAAACACAATTTTATTGATGGAAGCGCTACTTGGTGCTAATAAATATACCCTGTATACTTGGTATTTAGATGGGGGTTTGCAATTTTATTTGGTATAATGGTATAATGGTTTATATGGTATAATACCTTCTGTGAATAGAAAAGTTTAGCCGTCTTATCCGAGTCTTAGGAGAACACAAAGTGCAAATACTCTTACTATAGGCACACAACAGGAGTTTTATGTAGGACTTCGGACTATTTTCTTTAGCGTTCATCAAAATAAGTAATCAATTTAAAAGTTTATATAAGGCACATGAAAACATATAAGAAATACCTTCTGTGCGTTTGCTTCAACTGCTTGGGATTAAAATTCCAAAGTGAGTCGAGTTATATATTGTAAATCGTGAGAGTTAAATAAATTTAATTATTGTATGCTTATAATTACTTCGTTCGGGTGCTGCTATCATGCAGATGTATATAGGATCAGACGTAGGTCCTTCGATTAAGTCTTATTTAACCTAATGGATTCTATTACTTCGCCCGAGTCAGTGATTTTTTTTTTTAATTTAAAAAAATTACTAGTATAATACCCGCTAAGCTCGAAGGCTTGTGTTAAAAGTGGGTTCACGTCAATAGTGCAATGGGCGAGTGGGGATCGAACCCACGACCTCTCGATCGTAAGTCCGACACACTACCCATTGGGCTATTACCGCTTCAATAGTGATGATCCATATATATACAAGATACATAAATTAAGCACAGAAAAAAGAATTAGATAAAATATTTTTATTTATTTTTTATATTTGTTTGTCAATTTAAACAGAACCATGTTATAACTTATTTTCGAAATAAACCTTTTAGAAAAGCGGTCAAAAAAAAATAATATTTATGACAGTTCTATTTTAAAAAACACCGTTAGGTACTAAATGTTAATTTAGTAAAATATGTTATAAATGAATACACTAGTAAATGATTAGATAATTAATAAGATAGTTTAATTCTAAGAACTGAAACTAGAAGTACCTTGACCTAATTTACACCGTTACGGAATAACGCCGTTGACCGGGGATTCGTTGCTCGTCGTCTAATGCTATCCGAGCCGAATGGCTTGGCGCAAATCCAGCTGCACTGGAGGCTGCTCTAACTAGCACCGATATTGCACAAAACTTTCGAGTGCTGCGTTCCTCCTTATCTCAACGATCCGTCAATGATAAATTTGTACCAATGATTTGTAAATACGTTGATAAACAATATCACTGTCTCATTTAAGTCTATATACAAGTCTACACGTCGTATAGTTACTTTTTCGCATGCAATAAGAGTAAACAAACATCACCAAAAACACTTCCCGTTACCTATATGCTGTATGGATATTACAGATTATAGATAAGTCACGTTTCAAAGTTAATCATATACTTTTAAAGCTTATTAAGTATCAAAATAATTATTAGATATATTTGAGAGCATCTAAGTTATTTATTATAAACGATTATGATAATATCACGGATAATATTTTTTGTCCATGCTCTTATTGGCTATATTTTGGATTGTCCGCTATTTTCTTTGTATTCCGTTTTCATTGCAACATACATGTGCATGCTCCAAAATTACATGACATTTTTTAAATTGGAGTAAATGAGTGCTTTTTAAAAAAAAAAAAAACAAGTTACAAAATGCTCTACATAAATAGCTTACCC
>DWGW01000305.1:0-16319 GCA_018247775.1 Udranomia orcinus
AATCGAACTTTCCTAATCCAAGAAAAAATCCTTCTATGGTCCGATTACGTGTTTCAACGTAGGTTTTCGGGAAGCGTGTGATGTTGTCATGTCCAACAAATGTTCTATAGTGTGTGATATAAATAATAGTATATTATGTATTCGATTAAGTTATTGTTTAAGTATCTTTGTTTAAAATTGTATATAGTAAGCAGAAAATTTTAGTATGGCAATTAAGATTCGGATTATGTCTGAAGATATTAAAAAAAAAGTTGTTACGTTGTTGTACGTTGTTATACTATGGTGAATAGTTTATTAGAAGTAAAATTCTTGTGGACGTATCTTTCTTTTCTTTTGTTTCCTTCTTGTCTCTTCCGTATTTAAATTCAACAAAATCGATGCAGTAGGTAAGTCTTAGTTAGTCAGTTTATTTTAAGGATTTTTGAAATTTCGTCGAAAGATTTCATACAAACACATGTTAAGTAAAGGTTAGAAATCGTAAAGTATGTCTTACTAACAGAAGACCCACTCATGAAGTAAGAGCTGCCTAAATTTCGTTCTTGAACAGAAATTACCCAGTGCAATAATAAAAGTCACTAAGCCTAGTACTAACGGGCACATTTCGCTTAAGAGAAACAATCAGAGTGATTACGCTATCAGTTCGCCGACGTTCCGGTCTGATCCAATCCAATCTAATCCAACAACGCTTTGGTCTCGCTCCAATTAAACCTTTTATAACTTTGCTTCAAATGCTTGCTTCAATTCTATGTAGGTACAGTCAGGATTGAAGCACTTTTATCTATTTCGCTAGGTTGTTGTCTTTTTTTCTTGCTTTTAACGATGTCACATTTTAATAGTTATTAATAATCTCATTCTGAGTAGCAAAAGGCCAGAAAATCGTATAATATCCTTCTATTGTTTCTTTATTATCTTATAGATAGATCAAGATAGATCAAATCTCAAGAAAGCCAGAAATTTTCTCTTAACTCGAATATGAGTGTTCTTCTGAAAAGGAATTGGTTAATATGGATATCGCGTGTATTGTTGATTGCATGTATAATATATGTGTGATAAATGCTTAAATCATTTTATGAGGCAGTGGACGCTACGTAAAATACAAATATCAATAAACCATACAATTATTTATTTACAACTAACTCTAAAATTGAATAACAATAATTTTGAACCTTACTAATTAAATATACATATGTATGTATAGAAGAAAAAATATTTTTGACTCTCAAAAAGTGTAACCGGAATAGAAAGACCTGGTATCTGATTGCGATATGAAGGATCAAGAACCAAATGCTTTAATTCATTATAAGGTGAATTATGAACGTCATATATATTTCTATTCGTCTGTGGTTATCGACTTTGAAGCCTTCCGGTTCTTAGGCTGTGGTAGACCGGGAGAAAAGGCGGCAGAACAATTTCCCCCTCCTTTTAAACCACAAGTTATATTCCAAACAACTACAGTTTTAATCTTGTTAAATGCATGAGAATTCATAATTTTATTATTCGTCACACTATTTCACTAACTAAAGATAGCCTAGATAGATAATTCAAAGAGAATTTCTCGAGCACTCTTGACTTGATTGGTGCGGGGCAGATGATTAGTGCACACAGATTGGATTGCCTTGAATTATGTTCAATTATTAATCAAAAAAATAATTTAGTTGAAAACGGAGCAGGACCAATATAATATGTAACGGCGCGTAATACTTTATAAGTTTTGATCTAACTGGCTAATCTAGTCATTCAATCATCAGTCATTCGAACTTATCACTTAATGCCATAAAAGTATAAAAAAAAAATTTTATATCCCGGGTATAAGAAGCATATTTTCCAAAAGTTTGAAGTCTACGAAATTAAGAATCTATATCATTAATAGCACCTGTGGCGCCATCTCTTGGTAGGAGTTCAAAGCAAAAAAAAACGGACAAGGAAATCAATCACATTGTATTAACAAAAACTCGTATTCATTAAGAAACAACTCCTATCCGAGCTAAGATCTAAGCACAGACAGTAAGATTCCACATAAACACGCCCGTATCCTTTTATCGAACATCGTAAACATAAAACAATTCTAATAAACAAACAAACAAAAACAAATAATTCGATACAGATGTATTACATTACTGGCGTACGTTTTGCAAACAAGTTCTTGGGAAGCCTGTCGAATTGAATTACGTAGCGTAGAAAACTGGCTCCAAGTACACGGAAAGCTTTTAGAAGCGATCCTTCTGTTTACAATCACAAATAGGTGGGGAATCGGTTAGGCTAATAAAATAAATAAATATCAATCAATAGCCCTCAACGATCATGGAGATGCACACTTAAGGTGTGACGCTTGATTGAGTACACAAAATAAATTCATTTAAACAATGTAAGTTATCTGATAAGTAACCATCAGCTACGAATGCGCAAGCTGTTTGGCAGGTTTCAAAATATCCTTGGATTCCTTGAGTGTAGTGTAAAAAGAGATAACTCCAATCAAACTCTAATACCTTACTTCTTACACAGTATTCATTACGTACCTTTACTTGCGAAACACTTTTTCAAACATAAAAATATCTCTCTGTCCGAACGTAAGGTTTTTCAAAACAACGTTCGCCCGACTGTCATTCGTTTTTTGTTTAAAAAAAACATATATCTACTTTATTCCTTTTTAATTTTTCTAGTCAATCCACCTACTAAATTTGAATGTAGGAATAATAAAATGTTAAAAAATATATACAAAACCTTACTGTAGACTATTAAAAGGTCAATATCGAGAAGAACTATGCCGTAAAGAAGATGGTTGGATTTGTATAAAGAAATCCGTAAGACTTCCCTCTCCTCTCCTACCCTCCACTCTTATCTCCTACCCTCCACTCTTCTCACTTACTGTTTAAGCGCTTAAAAACGTGCATACTAACGCCATCTATTGGCGACAACTTCCATACGTCGATAATCGTCCTAAAAGCGCGGGAGATACCGCCATTTTTTTATTCTTAATTCGCTACTTGTAAAAATGTAAAACGTCATTAAAATATTCGTTCGTAATAAAATTCGTATTATTAAAATAATCGTAATTGTAACAGTTTAAAACGTTGGAAATATAAATAAATTGGCAACGAAACATTGGTCCTTCGAGCCGAAACATTGGTCCTTCGAGTCAAAATACTTACCCTCCATTCTTCTTTCTTACCCTCCCCTCTCTAGTTTTTTGACCAGACCAATGTCCAGGAGCGAAGCTATGTATACGAATCAATGAGTTTTCATAGCACGCACCACCGGTTTTAATTCCGCGCCATGGTTGGCCTTTAAACGTGGTCTAGAATTATGGGATTACCTATTCGCTATCCATAATCCTTCGCTTTAGATCATGCATAATGAATGACGTTGCTTTAATATAATCACGATATGCTAGCCACGTCCGTTAAAATTGTATTTACATACAGAAATGGTGGCATAATTTGCTGACGGAATATTTTATCTGTCCAAATAACAAATTCCGTTTTCATCAAATGAAATGAATACATGCTAAATTATTCGTTTATTATATTCATCATGATCGAAATGTTTAAATGTATATCTTATACAATACTATAAACGTATTTGTCACGTATTTTCGTCTAAATCTACTATCTAACCTATCATGACAACATGACAAATCTATTTTAAGTTAAAAGTAAAGTATTGAGTGTCATCAAAACTTTACTTTTAACCTAAAAATATTTGTCATGCTCCTCTGTTGGAACCTCTCCAGAGCGCTATCTTAAGACGTATCTATCAATATTCCTAATGTTAAAATGCCTTCCAGCAAAAATGGAAGTCCATAACTCTCCGTTATCACTAACTCCTCTGCTCCGACGCTTGTTTAAGCTGCAGACAAATCGCTGGACGTGACTATGTATACAGAGTTCGGAGACGGGAATTTAGATTCGGAATGAAGAAAATGAATGGACGAACATAATAGGATAGTAAAGGTGTTTATTGTGACGATTAGTATTGTCTTTACTATTAATAACAATTTCGTACAAGATGGGATTAAAAAACATTTATACAAAGAAAAAAGAAACACAAACAGTTTATTAATTATGTTATCTTATGTATTTAGAGAGAGATAAATAGTGATTTCTGTGAAGTTATGAGTATGCCGTTTTGTAATATTGTTGATGAAACTACCTGCGAAAAGAACAAAGAAAGAGAGTGCATCTCAAGTGTACCATAAAAAGTCCTTACAGTCAGAAAGGGTTGGTGAGAGCATATGCTACTTTTGCTATATGGTTAATCCGCCGCGGATCGTATTAATTAAACTTGTCATCAAACAGAACGTTTGACAACAAATAATTTCGTAACGAGCTTAAGGTAAATTAACACGAAGACTTACAAAGTTTCGACACAGAAGTTTTATCACGTCTTAACCGACGTGTCTGCGAAGTTATTTCCGAATCGCTGGCAAAGCTTATGAATGATTTATCATCACTTTGTCGTATCCCTTTGGACTGTTTTAATAATTTCATCTTTATTAAAACTTCCCTCGGCTTTCGTTTACCGAAATGTCACTCTGAATGGAGCGTTTCGTTAAATTTTGTTTGCGTGTTTAACTTGGGAAGTTGGTGATAAGGATGATATTATTGTATATTTTGTTGTATCTGTTTATATTTTAATTGTTTAAGTTGCCGAAGAGACTGAACTAAGAAAAGCTGAAACTCTTGTACATTAAATATTGAAAGATAATTCATGTCCCCATGCTTTTACACTGGAAACTATAATATTACAAATAAAAGATTTACTAAATACATTAAACTTGTAACTTTGAGGGAACCTACATAATCACTTCAAGTGATGTTCCTTTCAAATTTACACGGACGAATAAAATTCATCGAATCAGTCCACCGTTCTTCAAAAAGATTAATTATATCGGGAAAGCATATTAGGCGTACGAAAAAAAGTAATATCAGGAAGAGCACATTGAATTCGATGCCATAAACGAAATGAATTGAATTGAGTGAGTGCGAGACGCCATGTATGGTGCCAGTGTAAGCGAGGAACAAGTAAATACCAGACAAGACATTGGACTAATAAAATGACAAACTTTTTACAGCATTTATCATATTAGTTCTTAGTAAGAAAAAAATATATCAATAACATGCGATGTACTAGTGTACGAGTATATAACAATTAAACAGTAAAAATGTAGGTTATATTATATATACATAATAATGCTATAACAATGAATTTTGAATCTAGTAACTAATGTGTGAATTATTAATTTATATACGGTATGAGTCACATACTATATCCATATTAGACGAAAAATATTAAATACAGAACAGTCTTCTAAATTTTTATCCCGCATATCTAACAGTACATCTGCCGAAATCAAAACGTTTCACAAAGAGTTTTCCTCTTTAACTAAATAAAAAATTTTCAATTTAGCAAAAAAGCTTAAATTAGATCATACTAACACACTATGATAAATAACATGCGAACTTGACCTGTAATCATGTACCATAAGTAAAGTAATTATTTGCAAAACGTCAGCTAAATGCATTGATACTTCACCGTCGATAAATTGGATATATTTAGAGCATTTTGCGACAAATCCCGTCATCAGCACGACCCCGCCCCATCGAATGACCCAATAAGACAGCTCGTTTGGCTAACGATTTTGATTTTTTCCTGGAAATCCATTGAATGGAATTATGGATCTGGTTGAACGAACTCCAAACGCCATTCGTTCAGCCATTAGCTATGCTGAAGGATTTTCTCAGATCCCATTCGATTTTTAATTCCGCAATGTACAATGAATCGTCGGATGCTTTTTTCGGGAAATCGTTCATCACAAAATAGGTAAGTGTTGTTACCTCAATTTTAATGGTTTTCATTCGCGGTTATGTATTATTTTTGAAAAAAGTAAAGTAGACATTCTTATAAAAATTTAAAAAGCAGAGTAACCATTTAACACTACTACCAAAGTAAGCCGTGTAAATGGCAGAAAAACACGTCATGGTTTTAATACATTTCATAATTTTGACCGTGACAAATTATTGTAATTGTATATAATTGAAAATATACCGAAAATTACAATAATAGCTAATTATGTTGATTACAATGAAAAAACGCCTTGAAATTTAAATAATAATGGCATAGACATTTTAGATGTATGCCACAATGGCATAGGCAATTCAGAATGAATATAACAAAACGTAATCGCAACCGCAAATTGCCTGCAACTGAGGTAATCATTTGGACGAATCGAGTTTTGTGGTGGAATGTATTAGAGAGGGGATGAATAGGTAATTTTAAAAGAAACTTATGACATAAATGATAAAATTAAAATAGAACATACAAACCCGATAAGTCAAGTAATGGGTTTTCACGTGTAACATTTAAGAAACTATAATTTTATCCATCGTAACATTTAATTTTAATACTTAATTAGACGATAGTCTATCGGTTACGATGTCAAATTTTAAGATCGTAGTTGACTCACCTTTGAGATTAAAAGGACTAACAAAACTATAGTAATTTGCAGTAAAATTACGGTATAAAAAGCTAGTAGATTTAAAAGAAGTAGTATAAAAAGAATAAAGTCCAAAAAGTAGGGCGTTATTTTCCAGACATAATTTTACTGTTACCCGGTTATTTCAACAGAGTCCGGGTCCGATTCGTCCGAATCCGGATATGACGACAATTAGTACCGCGAGCGGAAGGCATCAGTCTGGCGGGGAGACAAGATATCGGATGGAGTTGATTTACTGCTTTGGCATTGGGAATAAATTATTGTTCATTACTCAATATTTTTGATCCTAACGTAGCAATTGTTTCAGATTCAGATACGCGATAGAGCAAATCTGGTTAACCGTGGTGTATTTCATAAATTATTGGGCCTAAATTTTGTATTCAAAGATTTTATAAAATGTTAGCTAAATAATATATAGTAACAATGGAAAGGCAGCTCAATAAACAATAAAAATGACAACCATAACAATTAACATGCTTTTGGATTGTAGAAATAAGACATTCTATGAAAGTTAACCTTTTGTCCGGAATCCGGATATTACAATAATTAGAGGCTGCGGCGAAAAATTCGGTGTCTTTACCTAACCATTGGATGATAATATCAAAGTCCAATTTTGTTAAATTAACAAGAACAAAGTAGCATCTCGTAATAAAAGTTAGTGATAAGAAATTAACTCAGAACAGCAGCTAACATTCCACGTTATTATGGGTCTTTAAATCTTATGCAACTTTATTATACCATTTTTCGCTGAAAGAATTAAATCTATCCGAATCCGGATATGACGACAATTAAGCGAAGCATCACGGAAGGCATCCGTCAACCGGTCGGTCGTGGCGACCGGATGGCGGTAACCGGATCATCCCGATGACAAGATTCACTACCAGATCGGCTGGGCGAATTGATATGCGAGAAACAATATTTATTGTTTTATTCAATTTAAAAAATTAAATTGAGCTTTAGCTCTTAACAACACTAGGACGCCACTCAAAGTCAAGAACGCATACATGCAAATTTCTGCCTCACTGGGAAAAAAAATCAAGACCGCAAATATAGCGCCATACGGGTCCTCAAATTCTTAACTACTACCATCCACTTTATTTTCTAAAAATTAGATATTTTTTATTTTGATATAGTTAGAAAATAATTATTATTTTGTTGTTTGCGATTTCCTCTCTACTATCATCATCACCATTACCATTACCAGTGTTATCTTAACATTTGCCCTAATTTGCCCTTCTAGTTTCAAAGTGAATTGCTTTAAATTAGTCTATTAACCTTCCTTGCCTCGTCTATATGCTACTTTTGTTAACGAATCAATAATTGTTAATCCAACTCTGAGTCTAGGCTAATTTGATCACTCCATCCCACCATCAATATTATCTACTATTATTGTAAAAATATTGTCTTGACTTACAACTTCTAATTTATACATCATAAGTATAAAATTATATCTCTCTTTTGCGATTACCGAGGCGTGAGACAGTCGGTCCTTGTTGTTTGGTGAAGCAAATTGAATGCGATTACGAGAGCGGATGCCGCTACGTAATAAAACTCTTGCGACTACTTCAAACCAATTCAGTCCTTTCATTCATTACTATTATGGAGGTGTAGTGTTCTGTCTAACTGGATTCCGACTTTCGGCGTTGCACTCATCCTGTTACCAGTTTCGTTATTCGGTTTCCGAGTTCGCAACTGGGAAACCCATATCAACATTGTGAACTCGCTTCCGCACAAGCGAATGGTCTCAAACGAGGTAATCAATAAGTAATTGTCGTTGTAAAACATTTGTGATTGTAATAATAAAGTGATTCTCAAATAAAAAAAAACTTTTTCTTTGGATTCGTGTAACAATTTTTATTTCGAAAAACCGATATATTTTTTATCATCTTCATATTTCTGACCCGGTCTTTGATAGATTCTAATTCAATGCTGATTATCCGCAAAAGCATATCGGTTCTCTCGCGGACTATTCTAGTTTAAGAGAGAATGAGACTGCTACGTATTTTCTTAATAGTTTATCTTTGTTCTCGAGAATAGTAAAACACTAGGACTTTTTTTCTCTTTAATTTGGTCACGTAAATTCATAAAAAGTAAGTTCTTCGCATCAGGATATTCGCTACTTCTATTAGAAATAGAGTATGACTGAAAACTAGCGCTTTTCAGAATCTTGATCTTGCGATAGCATTAGTTAATCCACCTTCTTTTGCTATTTTTTTTACAATACATATAAATCTTATTTATTTTCATTATTTATGATGGCAATAAATGAAAATTGTATTTATTTTAAATTATTTCATAGTTCTCTGGTACTTATAAAAGTAAAAACCTCTACCAATATCGTTCATGACTTATTCGCGGTTAGTAGAACAGATCGGTATAGCAATATCGAGAGGGCTAATACAACTAGTTTACTTAACAACTTTCTGTTTCCGCTCCGTGACTGGAATGCTAACGAAGTATCGAAAATCTATTCTCCGAGGAACACATCCCGTATCCAGAAGACCTTAACCCGAAGTCACAAGGTCTCAATTCAATTAACACGCGGGAACTTCATTTTCGTGATTCGATTACGGCTAATTAATATTTGCGCTCGCAAATCGGATTATGGGCCGTATGTGTGTTTGTGAGAGTTCATTTTTGGGTTTGAGTTGTATGATTTAAGTGGCAAGCCAGTAAAGTTAATCGAATACAGTTTGATGGAAGATGTGAGCGGTGGTAATGACGATGAGTAGGGATCACCGCTGGCGTAAAATTGTGGAAATTGAAAAAGAATAAAAAACAATTTAAGGCATAAGCTCTTTGATTATATTATTATTAGATTATACGTGTTTTTAATACTGAGGTTTTTGAACAAACATGCAGGCCACAGGACAGGATCAACCTTTACCATCATATGGACTGCTCGCTTACTACCCCAAAATTATACAAAACATGAAATTCAAAGCCTTTAGAAGCTCGTTTTAAATGAATACGGTAAAGCACACGAATCCATTACAATGATGAGTCGCTAACTCTTCAAGAAGACACTTTGTTTAACGCTCTCAGCCTGATTGTCGTTTTTATTACTTTGAAATATGTTTGCGGTGACTTAATGCGAAGTGAAGACAAATGGAGGACGGTAATGACTGCGGAGTGTTGTGTACAAAACCGTCACGTGTTTATTGTAATAGTTGTTTGCATCTAGTTGTAGTTCCTTTTCATGTTGAAAGTGGGCAATTATTCCCTTTTCATCTGTGAGCAATTATTCTATCAGTTATCTTCTGCGATGCCTTTTGATTACTATTTCTGGGCAAAGCTCTGTGCTATTATTTGTACTCTTGTTTTTATAAAAAAATGTTACACGTGTTATGTACTAATCTGAAGGGTTGTTCTTTCTCTTCTTAAAAAAGTAATAATTTTGAATTATTATTTTCTTATAGGTAAATAAGTTTTACCAGTCAGTCCGTTGCAACATATAACAAAGACTTCTTATAGATTTAATATTTATACAATTCTTCTTTCATTGAGTTTCTCTTACTTACCTTGAAATTGTAAATGCTTGCTGATGTTAGACATTATATTGTTTATAGTTGTAACATAGTTCTGCACTATAGCGGAACATCTCGTGTACCGAAATAGTTACAATTTCAGCGCTATCACACATTTAAACGAACAAAAGTTATATACTAAATTTCAATTCAAGTGTAATTTTAAATTTCTTTAACTTAAGAGAAAAGACATAAAATGGTTACATTTGTTTTCAATTTTCTGTATTCAAATTTAATTGTAATTCTTAAATGTTGTTACTAAACAGTTTGTGGGGAGCTAATGTGTGCTTAAGATAAATTGTAACCACAAGACTGGTAACGATCGAGGTTTTGTGCTGTGACTTTGAGGTTTTTTAAGTGCTTTAGAGCAAAAAATTTGCATTTTTCAGTATTTTCACCTGAAAAATTTTGTCATGCGGTTCGAAGAAACCAAAGCAAAATGGACAAATGATGGTAAACAAAAAATCAGAGACATGACTTGAAAAACGAAGACCTGAGAGATATCATGAACAAGATCACAACTTATGATGTCCACATAGCTATGCACCAAACTACATAGAAGGTAAGGAAGTAATAAACAAAATAGCAGAAGATCATACATAAATAAGATCTTACGCGTGAATCAATACTAAAAATACAATACGGCTCTAAAACTTTGTAAAAAACATAATCAATACGCTTAAGTAATTGTTATAAATATTTGTATATGTGCGGGCTGAAACGTAACCCAGGACAATACTCAAATGACAGATGATAGATAGTTTAGAGTAATTTATTCAGAGTAATTTTAACAAAGACAATTTATAATAATAAAATGATAGTATTAGAATGGTACGCGCGCGCACTGCCTTGGCCCAATTAGCGCACTGACTCAAATACCAATTACTATGTACGGGTTAGCCCGTACAATATAGCAACTTTTATTTTCATCACCATCTAAAAATAATATGGGCTACGACCTCTAATATAAAACATGTTTAAGGAAAGTCTTTGGACTTACATCAATAACGAAGTAACTACTTGATAAAACAAGAATCATTAATTTTGTATAAAACATAAGAATTTCACATTTTATATAACTTAGATAACAAATATCCGACAAATTATTTACCAAAACAAAATTATGATTGTACACTAAAGGAATTTATTTGGAGAGACCATTGAGTATTTATTCAACATTTTTAATGAAAACATAGGTTATATAGAATTCATAATACATTAAAAACAAAAACAAACTTAAGGTTTAAATGTATTTATTAACAGTCTTATGTATACAATATGTACATATTACGTCATTAATATGATCTTAGTTGTAAGATTTCGTAACGTACCTGAATATAACACAATTTTGTAAATATTGTATATTTACTTAACCACTATAGGATTATAGTTATTTGAAGGAACACAATTTAAATAAAGGCATGAAACAATAAATACATTTTAAAGTCTTTGAAATTATAAAATTTTACATCAAACGTTTTAACTCATATGAAATTTCTAACAGAACAGTCAGATACGTATTTTTCATACAAAAAGGTCTTAATTTCATCGCTTTCAAATTCTTTTATCTTCTTTATTGATCTTTCATGTTCGTACTCCCAATCATAATAAGGATCAGTGGGCAACATTAACAAAGCAATAACATGAGTTTCATTTATCTTAATATCCGTTAAAGTGTCACACACATTGTACTTGTAACTCCTGTGACAACTAGACAAAAGTTCACAAACGGTGCTTCCCGCATTACTAATTAAGTCAGCTAGTGCTTGATAAAAACAATGATAAAATTCACGTTTTTCGACAAGACTTGATATCATTTTGCCAACTTTTTTTGCAAACATTTTAGTTATGTCACCTGTAGACATATTTGCACATTTTCCGGCCTCATCTACTTTATGTAAACCATTATGTATAATCTTCCTGCACACTATTGCTAATTTGAGTTCCCAAGTTAGTAAATAAATTTCTCTGTTGCTTAACGTCTTTTGTAATGTGTCGAGTATAGTTTGGTATATTGGAACCATGTATGCACAGGTTTCACTGACCTTTGGATCCCTGTACATAATAGATTTGATAAAGTTACGAAGGAATCTACGTGATGTGTAGACCTTTTCATCAACCATATTCCATAATTTTAAACATTCCGTGGTTATGGTATGCAATAGTTCTATACTTTGTTTTTGCTCCTCTTTATTTTTAAAACTTACTATATATTTGGCAGTAAGATTCCATTTTGCTCCGATAAGCTCTTCTAAATTATACGCAAAATACCTTGTCTTTATATTTTTATTAAACAACATATCTTGAACATGGTCGTCAATAATTTGAATACGTGGAAATTCTCTGTGAACAAATTCTATACGTTTTTCCATATGGCATAGTAAACTTGTTTTTCTCTTTAAATCTATAGACTTTTCCGCAAATTTACTAACAGTTAACCAAGCAGTTTCGATATAATCACCCCAGAATTTTTCGGGTAAGTTATCTGATACCAAGAGTGAGAAAATACTATCATTATCATCTTTATTAAGTTCCGAAGTGTATAATTTTAAAACCTCATATAATTCATTTTGACCCTCTTCAGTCTCCTTTAATATTCTATGAAATAAGGTTTCATATAGCAGCATTCGTAAAGATACATTTTTGGTTTTTCTCCATATATCTAATATGAGCGGTTTTAATGCTTCTGGGTCGTAAGTTTTGAAGGCTAGACGTAGCCCGTGCTTTTGAATTGATAATGGAGCATCGAGTATCGATTCAATAAATTTTAAAATAGATGTCGAATTAGCTAAGAAATTATCAAAGACTGGCAAACAGTAATGCACGTAGTCCCCCGTAATATACTTACGAATGTTAGACAATGGGAGTGGAGGTCTCGAGTGATAAGCTAAACGACAAATAGCTTTCTGGACTTGCAGTAAACGATTATCAATAACACTGCGGTCTATTTTAGGATTTTCAGGCACGTAATTTGCCACGAATGAAACTTTAAAATCTTCATCTGCTAAATAAAACACCCCAACTACAGCCATTTTAACGTTCCTGTATTCTCGATAACCCTTTGGTACATCTGCCAAATACTCCAAAAAGTATTCTAAGTATTCTCGTCCCACATCGTCCGGGAAGTATACTTTTAATTTTTTGAATAAACGAACGAGTCTAAAGTTCCATCTATATGTATTGCATCTTATATCAGAAATGCCTTCTATTGCCATGTTGACATCTTGTTTTAGCCAACGTACGAAGTCTCCTTCTGTGTTTGGTATAAATTTTTCCTTAAACTTTTCATGACCTTGATAAGTATCCTTGTTTTCCTCCATGTATTTCACTACAACCTCAGGGCATTCGTCATGTTCCCTTTTAAAACAATAGATGACAGTCCAGACACGATCTATTTCACGCATAATCTCATAATGAATACCCCCGTATCCATATTTATCTTCGTCTGTTTCATTTTCATCGCGAGGTTTATCTATTAAAGTTTTTACCTTTTCAGCATAATAGTTCATTAGATATTTTGCGATCACAGTATTTCTTTCAGGAGATAGTTGGTCAATTATAGACGTCACGTGATAGTAAACTGCATAGTTTACGTATTCTATAATTGCTTCCGGCAAATCTTTATTATGAAGAACATGATAAAACATTGATCTTAATTTATATTCTCCTCTAGTATGTGCTCCCGTAGTGTATACATCTAAGCTATATAATAATTTGTCGAATGCTGTCCAACAGTCACTATTAAATGAATATAAATCTTGATGTTCAATAATCTTATTTATGAAACTCTCTTTGTGGCCTTCACTCTCGTTTATGTGTCTTTGGTAATAATGGTTTAGCAACGTCAATAAATCATCTTGATTTCGAACGGTTTCAGGAAGAATATTAACGATTCGACATCTTTTATCTTTATCGGGAGTTAGGAAAACATAGCGCTTAATCCCAGGGAATGCTTTCTCAAAACTTACAAACCTGTACCACACAAAATTTTCTATTTCACGCCAATCTTCATCACGTTCTATGTGAAGCAAAGCCCACGCCTCACGTTCTTCGATTGTAAGTAACTCGTAGTATTTCAATCTATAGAATTCTTTTGTCATCTCGAATTCGGTGTCATATTTTGTTATATAGATTTGTTTTAAGAAAGCGAACATTTCGTTTTTAGGAATTTTTTCAAACAGAAATTGGTAAGTGTGATAATAGTTTACAGACCAAAAGTAATCACTTGATGGCGGTAGCAGAGCAAATGCTAATGACTTCACATCTTTTTCTGTGAGATACCTTATCATCATGTTCTTATTCAACTGATTGATATATAGTACTGGAGATTTTATAACTCTTGGTTTATGATTCTTTATTATATCTTTAGAAGTTCTTAATCCAAACCGCCGTGAGTTGTTTGGATATCGAGAATCATTCTGATTATGTTCTTCTAATATGTCTAAATACTCTTCACTTGAAACAGGATACAAGAAACGCAGTTCATGAATTATATAACTACTATAATCATGTACCCTAATGTAAGCACGAGCGAGCTCGAATGAACTACCGATAAACTGTTTCATAAATTTAGAATCTCTAAAAGAGTCTCGCCTATTCCAGTTCCTTAAAAAGTCTAATTTAAAACTATCTGGCGTGTATACAAGAAACTTATATGCGTACTGTATAATTTTTTCCTGTTTACAAAAATTATAAAAATCGATAGCGCGTTCGCCGTTTCTTACGTGTATAGCTATAGTTGTAAGCATTTTTCTTTTCATTTTCATCGACATATGGGGAAAGACATTGGTTTTTAGATACTCCGTATTAATATAATCCGAATATTCATCGTTGTACAGCCATAAACAGCTGAGCGCTCGCGTGATGTGAAATACATCACCACCCTTTAATACTTCTAGAATATATTCAATATTCTTGTACCTCGATGCAATGTCAATTTTGAACAATTTGTCGACATCGCTCTTCTCTTCTAGTGATTTTACTTCGTCGAAGCTCGTTTTCTTTTCGATTACTTCAGCTACTTTTGTATTAAGATCTCGATGCCTTTCGCCGAGGTTTTCACCGACGAGGCTCACCATCTTGAATGATATTTTACCTGTTAACAAAATATTTTTTTAATTATAGCAATGTTAAATATAAGTGATATTAGGAACTTATAAATATACTAAACAATTCTTCCTTATTACTATTCAAATGTAAGCCAGACTTTAAGTGACAATTGCTCAATAGGTAGGGTGTCAGGAAAAGGACTTTGATCGAGAAGTAGGTTCGATCTCCACTCTCCCATTGCACTATTCACATAGACGAACTTCTAAAACAAGCCTTTGAGCTTAGCTGAAGGAGTTCACTAAATTACTATAGGCCTCACGTTTAACTGAGGAGGTTTCTGAGGTAGTGGCGCGGTGCGGGATGGGTATATTTTCAATATGTTAAATAACGCGAAATGTCATTCAGGCGTAACGAAACATTTGTTTTATGTCAAACTTCACTTCTCCCGTACCGCTCTCGTATTTCACGAACCTACAAAGTTAAGTGCAACCCCAATCTGAAAAAGAATACAATCTATCTATCTATCTATGAAAAGACTACATAATAGACAGCTTCCGTGTCAACGCGGAAAGGTCAGCAAGAATAATTCAGTATTGAAAAGGAAGTTATATGGAAAACACGGAGTCTCTTGGGTTTTCCCTATCTGCAAAAATATATTTGTCCAACTACGAATATAAAAGCTAAAAATAATTGTGACCTGTGCTCTGTAGATAAAGCAGACTGTTAGTCACCTCTATGCTATTGCGTAATAATTTAACAAAACTTAAAAACAATCGTGCAATACTTCGCAATGGCTCTCTTTGAGAATATTTTTATTATCGATACGTCGTCGAAAGTCATCTGAACAATTAAGATTATTTGGTATTATTTATCGTACTTAAAAACAAAACGTATAAAGATAAAATATTTAATTAAACGGAATTATATTAATGTGCAAATAAAATAAATCCCTCATTTATAAAAAAATTAACGTCTATCCTAAAAAATATTTTTCTGTTTTATTATCACGTTTATAACGATAAGCACATGAGAAACAAAACTTATTTTGAAATCACATACACTACTTCAATTTTATTATATTTATATGTATAGATACCATATTCATTATCTATAAATAAGCAAGCAGTACTGAAATTAACCGCCATTTTTTACTATTTTGGTCAAATGACGTCACTCAGTAGGTACGACTAGTGTAACTAATCCTACTTCTTAGTCACCTAACCATACTAAACCATACTAAACCACTAACT
>DWGW01000306.1:0-16312 GCA_018247775.1 Udranomia orcinus
GTTACAGGTTAGCGAGAGAGAAGGCACACCTCAGGGATACATGGTTACTCACATGTCGGCCTGATGTCTGGCGGGCAGCAGTAGCAGCGGCGCCGCGCCCTCCACCGCCGCGTACAGCGGAGGCAGACCCTTGTGCGAGTGTGCCTCCACTGCGGACACCACATTCGTTAGACTCTCAGCCTGTGAGCTGTGACCTACCAGCGCGCGAGCTACCTACCCGACAAGCCGCCCGCGCCGCCCGGCCGCGCCACGCCGCCGTGCCCGCCGCCCATGCTCTTCGGCTTCCGCTTCCGCGTCTGGATGCCGTCCTTCTTCATGCTCAGCGGCCGGTTCACCTGCACACAGAGCGACCCTGAGACGCCGGTCGACGAACCTCAGCCCCCGGCGGACGGGGAAACTCCTCGTAATCTACCGCCACGCGGTCCTATCATCCTTTAAACAAGCGTATCTATGCGAGGAGATAATTGATAAAAGATTATTTATCTCATTATGAATATTCGTGGTCGCGATGATAATTCTCTATCAGTCGGTAGCCCCGGCGTTTATCTCGCGAGATTAGATGAGACCCTGTGTTTTGATTTTTTATACAGACCCAATATTTGCCGAGGAGTTCCCTGATAAGTGCGACTGCAGAGCACCGATTAGATACCTGCCACCTGACTGCTCCGCGGCGTCTAATCAGCGCGCAGCGTAATCGATGCACAATCGTCGCGATACTCACCACGATGTGATACGCCACTATCTGTTACTATTGCCATCAGTCGTTTATTACTATCATATCATCTTCGCTCATTCATGAAAGTGTGGATGCACTAGCTAATTAATATGTTTTAGTATTCAATTCGGAAACGGAACGGAAGCATGCATTATATAGAATTGCATTGCAGACTTATCTTAGCGATGCGTTTTCCAGACCCTAATAACATTTTGATGATAAAGATCATCATTAAAAGATTTAACACATTAATTTGGTGAACATTAAACGTGTGAGTGAGACTGTGAGTGTCTGGTCCAGAATTTTGCTTGTAAGGAACATGAACTCTTACGTTGTGCAGTTTGTAGTAGAGGCCGCACGCGTTGCACACCGGTTCGCCGTTGTTGTTGCGGCGCCACAGCGTCGTGTTGGAGGTACGGCAGTTAGCACACGTCACGCCCATGCGCCGGTTGCCGTTCGTGGGCTGAACATAAACATTACACACTTTAGAATGTCGTTTATAACTTTTTCATGCATCAGAAGCGAATTATATGTTTATCTAGAGTTTGATTATTTTTCTGAAATATTTGAGAAAATTAGAAAAAGTCTTCATAGACATAAACGCCTTTTTAGACCGTAAAGACAAATTAAATTAAATAATCATATGTAATATCTTCGGGGTTGAATTGGACTAGCTTACACCCCGATAAATTGTCAACGTTTGGTCATTACCAGTGCCTGCTGCGGTTTCGCCTTCTGTCCCTTGAGCGGAGGTCGGTTGACGCCGTTGATGCGCGTGTAGAGGCCGCACGCATTGCACAGGTAGTGGCCGGTGCCGTCGCGTCGCCACAGCGGCGTGGTCGCCGCCGCGCAGTTCACGCACTCCTTCACCTCGCCCATGCCCGCCATACCTGGAGGCGATGCCATAGCAATTTTTTGAAAATGAACTTTTATTAAAGATTAGAAGAAGAGAAAACAAACTGAAATTTGAAAAAGTTACATATCCATAGTTGTTCATATTGCTTCTCATCTATCTTCTCATTCATGTCGAAATATAGAAATGTAGGAAGTATTCAGTTTTCATCTATGTTCTTACTTGGATCGAAGCCGTCGTCGACGGGCATGAGGCTGTGTGCGGGCCAGGGCTGCGCGGGATAGCTCTCCACTAGTAGCCCGCCCTCGTAGCCCGACACCGGCACAAATTCTACGCCGCCCTGCCCCAAATACGGCTCCCCGCCCACCTTGTACTGCACTGAGTTGCCGTGCGTGTATAACGTTACCTGGCGATTAAGATTATGTCAATGAAGAAATTCAAAATGAAATCATTTGAACTGTAATACTCGTATATATGAAACTACATAGTGTAATGGTATTCTTAAAACAACCTAACCTAAAATAATTAATTCTTACCTGTTGTGAATTTGGACTGGGGGGTGTCTCGTATACGGCCTGAGATTGAGGAACCACCGACCCGTACACCACGTGAGTGCCTCGCGTATTCAGAGACGACGAGGATAGGGTGGGATCGCTTCTGTACAGCAGCTGGCCGGGAGGGGACTCGTCGCCGCGCGGGGCGGTGGCCGTGCTGCCTCCGGCGCCGTATAGCGTGAGCAGCTCCTTGTTAGCGCTGCCGTACGCGCCGTACGAGCCGCCGCCGTACTGCGGGCTCTGGCCGGCGTACGCGTAGCCGCCGTGCACCGAGGTGACGGGCTGCAGGCTGGCGTACGTGCTCGGTCGCGCCTCCGCCTCGCCGCGGGACTCGTACTTCACCTGGTAACGTTTACGTTGCAATAGACCACACTTCCAGTGTTTGTATCTCCAAAACTTCAAACTGATTTGGCTGTCAGATTTAGGTACTGGAAAATGTGCAAGTTTAGGTAACAACATAATGATGCCAACCAGCATAAAGGTGATTTATTGAGCATTAGTCAAATCCATATACACTCAAAATAATGAGTAACTTTTACAAGACAATGAATTGTAAAACGAACGTAATCCAGTACTTTCTTGCGGTCGTTATCAGCAATGAGGTTTTGTTTAATCGAGTAAATCCGAGCCTGTAAAAAGCTTACTAAGTATAACTGTGATTGTAACCTGTTGGTACGCGACTCCCACCGCCTGCTGGTTGCTCAGCGACGTGGTTTGGATCATTTCGAGCGCGCTGGAGGCCGCCACTTGCTCGCCCAGCACCGCCGCGTACTGCCGCCCGTCCGCCGCCGCCGCTTCGCCCGCTGCGGCATATGCTTGCTGCATCTGCTCCACCTTCTCTTTTTGAAGGAACGCCTCGTGGCTGTGTTCCTCGGCCTCGCCCTCTTGCGTTACGATAACATGATGAGGCGCTCCGTACCGCAGCGCAAGGCCCCGGCCGTAGGGCGCGCGGGGCGGCGGGGCGCGCGCGTACTGCGGCTGGAGGCGCTTGTCCTGCATGGGCGCGGGGGACTGCAGCGCGCGGTACGGCTCCTGCTTGAACGCGAGGTACCGCGCGGTCTCCGCCTCCGCCAGCCGTATCCTCTCCTCGTCGTAATGGTTCTGCGCTAGCCTGCCCTCGGCCTCCTCCATCTTGGCCGCGTACTGAAGTTGCTCGTGATCGAGCTGCGCTTGTTCGGGAGGTTCGTCTTTCACGCCTTCATCGTGTATGTCGGATGCATCGGTGATGTGGCCGGCCGTGGTAATGGTTCTCAGCGCTCTCCTGGATGTGATGACGGAGTGTTGCTCGGCGGCGGGGTCCCCGGGGGCAGAGGACGCGGGCGGGGCGGAGTCGTCTGCGCTCGCCTCGGCAGCCGCGAGCTCATTAACTCGTTCTTCATTTTTAACAAGTTGGAGAGCTTCCTCATTCTGTTCCTCCCTTTGTTGCTCAGGGCGAACCATTGTCTGTACATTCTCCATATCTAAACTGTTAACAATTAAAATTACTTAGGTATTACTAGGATATGTTATTTATTATATAAGCCTACGTGCAATGCAACCAGCATTGTACTACAAGAATAACTAGGAAATGTTTAATCATACGCGGGTCTTGAACCGGAACAGTTAATTTAGGACAACAGTCTAAGTATGGAATCGCGCGATACGTTTAGGCCCAAAGCTCCGAACTTGGACAAGTGTCGGGTTTTCTGTAGCAGTCACCGAACAAACAGCGAAGCCTTTGAACCGGAAGAGCGAGCGGAAATACAAATAGGGTTCAAGACAGCGCCGGCGCCGCTCAGCGCTCGCTTTGAGCTACACATTGCTTACATAGCAAGTAATCAACATAAAAACCCAATTACGTATTCACCACAATATTCTTTAAACCGTTTCGTAACTCTTTCCGTGGAAATTCATATAACTTTAGTATTTTCAACGAATTAATTATATAGGAACTTGTTTCATATCCAGTGAAGTCATATAATTAATGAAGACTTTCAAGTATTGACTATTGACTGCGTAACTACGAAGCAGCTACGAAGACAGATCAGAAGTAGCAATCGCATTCCAGGAGCGTGACGATCAAGATGTTATAGCTTTATTGTAAGTTACAATAAAGCTATAACATTTTGATCAACCAAATCAACAACTTTAGAGTGCGCCATGAAATATTAATTCAGAATGTGTATAGGTAACGCAAGAATTTCCGGCGCAGACCCGCTCATAAACCTAGCGCGGTGTTTGCTCGCCATCCCGCGATAACGGCGGGCCCTACATCTTTGATAACGGCTTTATTAATACAATATTTATCGAGCTCCTCCGCGCCCGGGGGACCCATCTGTCTATGTCGCCCCGCGGCCTGATCGCGTCACACGCCGAGAACTGAATAAGCCACATTAAAAGGTCATAGAACTAGGTATTCGTTGTGTTACCACAATCAAAGTAGAATACTTCACTGATCATCTGATCTGAAAAATAAAGGTACTGGTCCGGGGGTACCTCGAAGGTACACCATCAATTTTACGTAATGAATGCGTTACAAATTGGATTTTATGCACCTACAAATTATTTATTGAAATTTATGGGGAGGCAGAAATCTTCACAGAACACACACTCTACTAATCTCTTCTCTACTAATCATAGAATAGAAATAATAACCACGTCGCGTCAGCAGGAAAAATACAACACCGGTCAAAATTATGATGATTACGGAAGACCCAGGTTTAACAGTCAATAGCAGAAGGTTGAAAGATGGATTCCATTTAATAGAAATGTATACCTAATAAGAAACGATTGGTCAACGTTGATCATGAAATGTAGCGAACTCTAGTTACTTATTAGTAGATAGTAAAAATGTAGGTACATTTGGTTTTTATTTATTTTCAAACTTTTTGGCACTTAAACAATTTAAATAAATTTAATGTAAAAGAGGTATCGCACATCAGCTTTGTTATAACGAATATAGTATTATCTAAAAGCCGCACTGAAGTCCGTATTTAATTGTTATTTTATACATTACTTAATTTCCTCCACAAAATGACGACTTCTCAATCTACAAATTGTGTAATAAACTTTAATTTATACGAGAGAATTTTTCAGGACTAACTTTCTAACCTTGGCTTATACTTCTTAAATATTTTCAAAAATATACGAAAATACTATTAATAAGCTGAGGGTAATTTCTTCAAATAGTCTTTTGTTTCCGTGAAATTTACAAAAAGTAACGTGTGATTCGAAGGCATCGCCGTAATTTATGGAGGATTGTTTTCCAAATTAAACCCCAGAACTAAGTGTGTTTTTTTATACTAAAACGAACTATTCTCGCGTCTTTTCACGAACTGTAAAACATGAAAAAAAGTAACTCCATATGTTCTTCTGCAAATGTTCTACATATTTTTTACTTTCGTGAATAAAAAAGAATGAAATAAAGGTTCGTGATACAAATTAAATAGAGTCTATTTAATAGACGAAAAAAAATACTAGAGGAGAATTGTTGGAATCTTAACATAAATGGCAGCTTGCATTTAATATTTTTATATTCCATTATTTTAGCTGTCAATTGTTTACTAAATAGCTGTCAATTGATTTTTTATGTTACCCTTAATTACAAAAAAGCTTACCAAATAGAAAAACTTAATCATTTATATGAATAGGTTCAAAATGTTTGCCAATATTATCTTTAGGCCTTTTTAGTAAATTCTGAATTGAGATAGAAGTCAGTATTTATTTCTTTAAACATCGATGCACGTGTGTCTTAAACTTTTGTAAAAAGTGAACTTGCAAATTTATTCTTGATATAGCACTATTCTGGATTCAATTAAAAACCGTTTGGTAGACGCGATCATAAGCAGGATATTCTATAAAACATGTTTTTCAAATTGAACTACTTAACTCGACATTTGACAAAAATCTCTACTTATTTGCAGCCAGTGCAAACAAAGTTCAATCATAAAGTTTCACTGCTTGTACAATATTATGCAAAACCATAGTTATCTGTATCTCAGCCTATCTGAGATACCTAATCTCAAAACTACAAATAAATAGGTAAAGTACAAAACTAAGTTTCAGTGCACTTTCAGGAACATAGCCATCGAACGGTGGCGAGGGTGCGCCGGGACCGCGTCGGGGGCAGAGGCGAGAAGGAGCTTACCTTGTATCCGGTACCAGGGATCCTATACGGGGGTGAACTTGGGAAAACTTTTGGTTCAACTTTGGAGCGAGTCGAGCATCGCTCCGTATCACTATCACTCACGGAATCGTCAAATCGAATGTTATCTGTGGAGGTGCGAGGAGTCGGGCGCGGGGCGGGAGGCGCGCGCGGGGCGGGGGCGGGGTCGCGCGTGTGTGTGTGCGTGTGTGCACGCGTGCGCGCGTGTGCGTGCGCGCTGGGATTGGCCGCCGGTTTCCACGGTTTTCAGCCGCTCCCGGCAACGACGCTCTCTTTTTTACAATTTTCAGGGTACCGTAGCGAGGAATGCATATTTTGCAATAATGTATTGTTTGAACAGTATTGTCCAAATGGGTCGACCATTTTAAACTTGGATGTATTATTTTGGAAATATCTCTTATCACATTCAAAGTATCTTTATACACCTATAGAACATTCCGACAATACTCCGATTTCTCATCAAAGGAGTGTCTATTGTAAAACGTCGATTATAAAAGGATGAAATCGGTCCAGATGCAATTAAATTGAAAACGTCAGAAACCCGTATTTAAGAACTGAAGGGACGCTTTACGTAGCGCTACGCTGCGTCCGAATTGTCTTATCTTGTTATTGTAACATTTATAAAAATAACTATTCGTGAAGTCCATCTATTCGTGAAAAATATTTTGATTTAGATTGTCTCAACGTACATATTTTATATCTTGATATGTTTGACATAGTGCCGAAGAGGATTTTCATCATTTTCAGCACCAGAATAGATATTCTGTACTTTCCTTTCAGGTTAAGCACCTATTAATTAAACGGGTGTATTATCTTGAATCCCTTTAGTAAAGCTACATTACAGTAAAAAGTAGTGTCAGTTGTAACTACTCGAGATATAAACAATTGAAGAATATAATCAGTGGGAAATAAGATAATTATGTATGAATGGATAAAGCACAGAAGATAACATAGGAACGGCAGTCACCAAAATAGGCTTGACAAGAAAACACACTTCATAATTACATATCACCTGCTCACCTCATTCCGTAAACGTTTGTTTGCCGCGCCTCCCTCGCGCCGGAGTGTGCCGCTACCAGGTTCCATGCGGACAAAAGAATACATGAGTAGGTATATTAGGACCTTTAAGCATACTCCTGACAACTTCAAGCAGTGATCATCTGCCCCGAGCAGCTTCGAATTGTTGACATTATATCTGTGAATATGAATTAACGTTTCCAAAATTATAGCGCATCTACAAGCCAGAACTTTTTCAGATTTTATCACTATTTTATTCTGAGAGACCTCCGAGAAACATCGCCTATTAAATAAAACATCTTTCCTTCACAACTTTCTACACTTGTCATCATTATCAATTACATAGAATATAATCTGATCTTGGATACTGAGATGTTCAATCCTAAAATACATTGCGGCTCTATTTGATGTCGAAAGTAGCGTAACGGTTCAAAGGAAAACAAAGAGAGCAGAGCATATATCATCGTTGTGGTCTGGTTTTCTTTTTAGGTGAAGATAGGCACGTGTTTAATTGCTATCTCACTAGATAGTTAGTGACATGTCGCCTTGGATGGAGCACACTTGCCTAGAAGAAGCCTGTTCTCTCTTGACTTGAATAGTCCCAAGTTTACCTAATCCTTTAACTCTCATTCTGTTCAGATGCGATCCACTTGCAATTGTCAAGAGCAGTTTCTCCCGTGGGCTGAAGCGTGTATGGCTCTAGGTGAAGGAAAAGTGGACAAAAAGTGCAAAAAGATCCATCATGGATCTTCTCAATGGATTTTAGTGGACATCCTCTTTTAGTGTTTTGTGAGACATGATTTCAAGCTTCATATAAGATCGCATATTACTCTGAAATTTTGATATCTAACTTAACTTTTTTAAGCGTTAAAGTTTCCTTCAATAGATGGAAAACTTCCTTTCATAAAATCTTATATCATATACTTAAGTATTATATTATTGTACCAAGCGTTATCTAGACTCATAACAGAGCGTGGCTCAAGTCCTGCGAAGGAAGGTAGGTATCGGTACGATTTGAAGAACGAAGTCAAATTTTCAGCATTAAACTGTAAGCCGATTCAATCCCCGAATTTATGCCAATAATTTGTGGCAGAGTTTTAAAACAATAATTACATTTACGATAGATTACCAATAAAAGTGCGATAAGGATAATGCGTCGGGCGCTATCTTATCGGCAGCTTACTTGAGACATCGATCATCGCTCTAATTACTGCCGATATGTGATCGTTTAACAGCGTTTGCCACAAAACTTATTGGAATAAATAATAAAAATTACAGTGTTTTGTGGGTCGAGGTTCCTAATCGGCTCGGCCACATCACGATAGCAGCGGCGGCTACTTAGATCACCTGCGATTATAATCGTAGACCAAGTCGTAGCGAAACAGAAGTCGGTCGGTCTAGTTGACCGACCATTAAACAGGATTCACCTCACGCGTCCAATGAGATTGTTTTAAAGTCACTTTTAATCAATGCATCATGCAGGCATGAGTGCGGCTTACTGAGAACAACATTTAATTTAAAAACAACACGACATGGCTAGAAGGAGTGAGTGACACGTCATATTTATTTGTGCAAAAACTTGATTGAGTAAAAAAGTTCTATTTCTTAAGGGTTCAAACAATACGTATAATTTAGAATCATTATAAAATTAGTTTATTAAAATATTCAGAATGTTCTTAAGACGCCAAGTTAGCAGTTTCCGTCCTATTTGCCTCCGCGAATAACCGAGAAGAGTCTTTAAAAGCGAGAATAAATGAATTTACATAACATTTTAAAAATGTAATGTAATAATTTAAGTTTCAAATATTATGATGACGTTCAGATACCGGTCGCCGATAGCTGCTGATGAATCACAATCTGCAAATCGATCTTAATTACACACAATAGGATTTAGGGGCACCTGATTACTTATCTTGATTCTTTTCTGGCGAAGGTAAAAGATTGGTTAGAATAAAATGCGTGATAGATAAAATCCGCAGTCTATTTGGTCAAATGAATAAAATCTATAGGTACTAATAAAAATAAATAAATTATGTAATTGAATTTAGCGGACCGCGCCAGTCATACTACAGATACAAAGTCACATAATCATTCACCGTGCAGTAGATGGGTCAAGTTACTCCAAATATTAAAATGGACTAAGTATCGCCCGGGCTGCTTAATGCCATCAATCGAGCCAACGTCCTCATTCTGCGACAGGAGACACTTGGAGAGCATCACTGTCAGCCGCCGCGAGAGCGCCCCGTCTTATCGCGCACTTCACGCCGATAAAGCCTTCAGCCATCGATAATGTTTCAGCACCATGATTCACGATTCCGAGAGCCGCCTATCACGCATTTTGATCGCTTATTGTCTTTCGCGAAACATCACAAAATGGTAAATAATCTTATACTATACATACAGTTTGATCAGGATACCAATATAGCTGTTTAATATTGTATGTGGATCGACTGCTTAAATCTGATTTTGAGTTTCAGTCTTGACTTTGCTGGTAGTAACAATGAGAGAAACCATATTTTGTTATAAACCCTATTTAAAAAAATAGTTTCATTAAAAAGTTTGTGCCACAAATCTCTATCAATAACCATCGTCAATCTTTAGTCTCAATATTTTGATACACAATTTGCAACAGACAAGCGAGCCCGCTTGAACCGTCGTATGGGAACAGATACATACAAAAATATATTTTGAATCTCACTGTACAAGTGTCGTTGCAAAACGTATTTACTTAACATGAGTTATATTTTCAGATATGCCATGTAGCGATAGATTTATCAGTATTTTACGACGGTGACAGCCTTTCAAAACTGATACTCGTTGTCAAAATCCGCGACTTTAGATAAATCGATCTCTAGTTATCGCCCGTGGCGTGGCTGCGACATTTTTATTTTTGGATTTGTGTTTTGTCCGCTTATTTTAAAAGAATATCCAGATCCAGGACCATCACCATAACATATGTAGGTATTTTTTCTTTATAAGATTATCTTAGTATTTTAATTATAGACCAATTAATGTAAGCAATAAATAGGAAAATAATAGTACCTAAACCTACATAAAATGATGACTTAATATTTAAATTTGTTATGTATTCAAAAATATTAATCAATTAGGTACCTATAATAATTATTTTTATGAGGTACGTGCACGATTTCAGTACTAGATTTCTATGTAGGACTCTTATGCTTACCTATTGTTAAAGATCACAGTAGGTAGGCAGTACACTGATACCAAACATGAACCATTTTTGATGTAATGTTGAAGAATAGATAGTACTAGGTACCTAGACGGGGCAGTAGGTAACTTAGCCAAAATGAGTTAGATAAGTTTGATGAACAGCGAGCAGCTGGCCGGCGCACGGACGTGCCCCGCGCGGCCGCGCTGCGTGTTGCGACATCGAGCTTGCGACACCGCCACTTATCGCTGCACGTATTTACCTGCAACGCAATACTAGCAGTAAATTGGACTCATTTTCCGACTTAACACGGATCCCCACTTGTAGTTGTGCAATGGAAGTAGCTCGAGCATCCCACAAGATGACACAAGATGTCAACCCGATTACAAATGTGTTGCCTCCACCTTGTAATTAAGCTGGCTCTACATAATCCCTACTGGGCTCAAAGAGGAATATAATCTTTTGTTTTAGTAGACCTCCCTGATACACTGTCTCAGTTACGCAGATGCTTGTATGAGTTAAATTAAAGGAAATATTTACGCTATTTTAAATTATCGCTTTGACTTGCCCCATTTTTTCTATCAAGCGAGTATAAGTATCTATATTAATCAACACCGTAACTAGGATTCGCAAGAGTCTGTATGTATCTGAACAGATCGCTATAATTTAATTCGAGGGAGGTGCTCAGTGTTCCGCAGACAGCTCCCTCCGCGGCCCGCCGCTCGCCAATCGCGACGCAAAGCCGCCATTTTGAATTATTTCCTCTGCAATTTTATTAGCGTCTATTGTCAGGCGTGACTCATCGATGTTTTTGTTTGCCAACGAAATAAGTAGATGTAAAAAAGTTTAGATCTTTACCGAACCTGCTGGTAGTAACAGTAGTGTAGAAATAAAACTAACGTGTATCTATGTGAGAGAAGGTTGGATATATTGTCTAATTATGATATCTATAGCACGTAGGTAAAAATTATGAACATACAGTGGCTTTGGCTTTATGAAAAAAAATGTTTAAATGACTGAGATTAAATGTCTAAAACTAAAAAAATACCACGTATTTTAGTAAAAATGATATAAATAATAAATATTAGTCGAATTATTTCTTCATAATGTTTGCCAATCGTCATTGGAATAAGTAGGTAACACACAAATTGGACACAGAGTTTATTTTTTTTATCCGTATCATTGAACGGCGGGGTCGGAATGACATCGGAAGGAAGTGGCGTTATTCGGTCTCGACGTGACATGAAAGCTCGGAAGAAAAAAAGAAAATCTTGGAGGCTTAGATATTTTTTGTCTCCAATCCTCTGACGAAGCTTTTGAACTCGAAATGCTTTACAGTTAAATTCTGGAAGTGAAAATGTTAAGTGTTTTACCAGCTATTTAAAACCGGAACACAGCAGCTATGTTCGACCCGCTCATGCAATGGTAAAAGACCATCATGAGTTGTAGGTATAACATTTCACCAATGACTGCGGTCCGTGGCCCGTATAACTTGTGTACCGATTCGCGTATACTCCATAAATTAAATAATCTATAAGTTATTAATAAGTATACTACAAAATGTAGGTACCTACGTAAAGCCAATACAACATATTTTCCATTGTCGTCGGAAGAAAACAAACTACGAATAATAATAACTCGAGCACTCTTCAGAAAATCATCGAGTTGTTCCCTTCATAAACAGCTGACGTCACGCGCCTTTGCCTACCTTATCTATTACAAAGATGACAAATATAAGGCAAGGCTCAATTTCAGCCTTTTCCTATTCTACACACGTAGCCCCTAAATGTAAATCTTTACGAATAAATTTACTATGATGATGCAAGGAAAATTAAGGCAATGATGATGTTTTTAAATACTGTATAATATTTATTCGATACCAATTAAATAGGCTCAGTTCATGAGCCCAACATAGTTCCTGGAAAGTGGTCGTGGCGCCGGCAGTTCGTCTCCGGGGGTAGGTCCGCAGCCCTGCGATAAGCGGGGCGAGTGCAATGACCCCGCTAGAGCACCTTATATCGCAGTTTCTTAGATATGCAAAACGTTATCTCGTTTATCTTAACTAGGCGTTAATGTGAGACTGGTTATCTTAAAGTTTTGATAATCATATCTAACAGATACTGTATCTAGCTGAACAGCTGTAGTACTACGTGCGCCGCCTGCGCCTGACGCGTGTCGTCCTTCGCGCGGGACTCGGGAGTTCTCGAGAACGCATCGCCCTCGCCCGACTCCAACGTTGAAGTGCATCAGCCAATTGCTGTGACTACGACCGTACCGAGAATACCTCCCTTCGCTGCTATACTCAGCGATAGATGTGGTGTCCTCGATATGATAAGAATAGCTAATATTTTCGATCTGTGATCGTGAGAATTAGGCAACGGTGTGTTATATTTAGAAAAAATTAAAAACTCCGCAATTGCTATCATTGCAAATAACACGGCTCTAACGATCGAGCATGTTCTAACGGAGTGCGCGTGATTCACTCGACATTGCCTATTTACGAACCCTTTCCAGGTAATGACGACTAATTATTGTGTAGCATGAGCGGGCGTGACGATTCATCGCATTCGTGCGACGATGACATCGCAGTGGGAGCGAGGCACCCCGGGTATGTAGGCCGGGTTGCGCAAGCGAGGGGACTCTGGTGCTGGGTGTGTTCGCGATGACGTGATAAGCCGAGCAAACAGCGACGGCTCTACGCAAATATTTGTAGGGAACGTCGTCGAGTGCTCCCCCCGCCGCCTGCCCCGGCCCTCGCGGCCGCCCGCGCCGCCGCGTCCTGCCGCGGCCGGCGCTAGGCCACCTATCTACGGGAGCTGAGATATCGCGATGATACCATCCCCGATATGAAGTAATTATCAGATAGAAGCCGAACAGATTTGATTACGAGAGCGCGTATCTCCGCCGCTCATTACTGTTGCATCGCCGTTCAGAGATACACCATCGACCGAGTTTAACTTGTCTTCGTTCACGGTTAAATCGCAGTGTTCATTAATCGGTGAAGGATTCAGTGCTGTGCCAGTGATTTATGCTAGCGTGCGGCGTAGATAGGCATCGTGAAGTAATCCGCCGATCCGATAGCTCGATACGTCCGAGGATTATTGATGGGCGCCGCTCGACCTCATCGCGATCTTATCAGTTGTTTTTTTTCGTCGAATATTTTCCGTGAAAAGCTAATAAAGCGTCGGGGGAGGGGAGGAACGTGGCGCGCGATGGCCGCCGATAGCCGCCATATTGTTTCAGCGCCCCCTCCCCGCGACCGACCCCCCCTCGCTGAACACTTGGGCTGAATCACGCATAGAGAGCGTGATGACAATAGAGGTACTTTATTAACAATAGCATCAAGTATTAGCGCTATGATGACGCAGCTACGTTTATATAGGATTTTGATATACAGCGCGCTAATAACGACGCTATCTAAAATAAATACCTATTAAGCTAAACAATTAAACAGAACCTACAGAGGTTGTAGAACTCTCTATGATTCAATAGAGTCACATTAAACAGACCCCTGAGTTCCGTACTCAGTGGTCGGAACAAAATTAATACTGTAGAATAAATTTATTTATGTCAAATTTAAAAAAAGTGCTCGGAGTTTTTTTTCCGACGGCTTTTATTCTCCCGGTCTAACATAACCTGAAATGGAACTGAATATGATGTTCATTAAGTGTAAATACCTTAGGTATAATGAATAAAAACATTTGATTCGTCTTGGAGGTTGCCAATCATCTTCGCACATCTCGCTCTCTTAAGGACCGCAATAACCCTGCCAACATGTAGAGAATTGTAAAGACTTTACGGTTATCCTATTTATGGTCAGAACATACATACATTACACTCATATTATTCTTCATTCCTGCAAATTCAAAAAAGCCAATCTTTAACAGCATGATTTTTTAAACGTGTAATACTAGCACATCGTGCGACCTTTACACGTTCAAAAAGAATAAGGTAGCAGACCTTCCCTAGGTCCGCAGACCTACTTATTTAATAGCATATTGGAATAGAAAACATAATACTACCTCAATATAACTGTTATTTTTGCACTGACTAGTAATATTTGTATTGCTTATTACATACATAGATATCAACTTTTGGAACATACGGGCGTGCTAAAGTAAGGATCTATGTTCCTACGTCTAGATACCTAGATACAAAACATTAGAAAAAACGAAAGACGATGGGCGATTGTAATGTAATAATTGTAGTAAATATAACAATATATCAAAATAAACAAGAAAATATGAAAACAAATGAATATACCCACACTGTTACAAATTTATAGTATAAATAAGTAATTTAATTACTACGTCTATCTCAGGGTTTTCATATTTCTGAATCGATGCCTATTGAAGACTACGCTACAACTTACGACATTGGACGACATAATTGATCGAATGAAGCCTTAATTTAGTTTAGCAAACGATTTCCAATCGTATGCCGAAGATAGGAATTGGTGTGGAGAAAGTCAAGATAAATGGCACATGAATTAATTTACAAGAATTAAGACAATCGAGTCGTCATGTGCACATCATCGGAGAATATCCGGAGATGTAAAGTGGACACTTAGTTCTTGCACCACTAAACCAATTTTTACTCTAAATAATACAATATATTTTATATAGAGCAATCGAAGTCTATAAAGCTCATAATGTATTGGATGAGGAGCTTTTAAACTGAACTAAACAAAAACCTTAATTCTGAAGAGTATAGATAGCAAACTGATAATTTGAAGACAACAAATTCATGAAAATTATTAGGCGGTTATGTTCAATAGAAATATTGTCATAGTGACATACTTTGGGATTCGGCAAAAATTGCTGAAATACGCCGTGAATTTTTGTTATGTCCATCACCTGTTTTTGTACTTACAATATTTTTTAAGGTCATACAATTTAGTTTATATCTGCTGGATGCAATTCACGGGAGTTTACGGTTACATATCCAATCCTTACGTAAACGCAGACCGACCAATAACGGTATTTATTTATTTACATTGCTTAAGCTTTAAAAACATTACAGATATAGTTCTAATACCCGCTTTGCTGCGAAGTTCGGTGATGGATGTATGAAATATGTCAATATTTAGATCCCATGCCACCAAACCATATATTGATTGGATCTACCCATTACTGCGGACACGGCCTATCATTGTCAATTTGTCATATACATAGATTACTTATATAAATTTTTAGAATTACCCAAATATTAAACTTTAAAATCAATCAATTACCCAAATTTTAAATCTATTTACCATCCTTATTTATTTCTATCTTTATATCATTAAGTTAATTGGCAATTAATATTCTACCTGATTTCATTTATCTACAATGTTAATATTGTATTCCCTTGTCTTGTTGTAGATATGTAGGTTCGGCCAATGAAATTCTTAAGTAAGCTCTTATTGTACATGCAAATAAATATCTTCGCAAAATGGTTGTAGTATCCGCGCTGGCTCAGTGTGAAAGTCTATCACCACCCCTCGGCCACAGGTCTGATTCTTTTCGATACAGCGACATATAGGTATGCAGTAAATATTTCCTCCCATCTTGTAAGTGTGAATGCATCTGGTAAATCGAAAAAAAATACAAGAATATAAAATTAAAATAGTTTTATTTATTAAAATGTACTTTGATTGCTTACATAATATTTACACAAACACGCGTCGCTGCACGCAGGACGACCACGCGCGGACCGACTCACGGCCCATAATCTTTACATGTACTTCAATATATCTCTATCTAATTATTATATAAACTAATTATATATTTTTGGTCCGCGACCAACGCATAAAGATAAGTTACTTTGATATTGAGCTATTAAATAATTCGGCTTTTATTATAGAGAGGTGATTCAG
>DWGW01000307.1:0-16310 GCA_018247775.1 Udranomia orcinus
GTGTGACAGACTTATGATCAAGAGGTCGTGGGTTCGATCCTTACTCCCCCATTGCACTATGTTTAGTTGGAGGGTTATAAAAATGCTAGTGTGTATTGATATGCTAGTAGCCTTTTTTTAAATATATAAAAAATAATAAATATAGAAAAAGAAAGAAAAGAAATTAAAACTCAAAAGTATTTTTATTTCATTGAAATTAATTAATCTGCCTGCAAGGGCGCTTTATTAACGCGCATACAGGGACAGTGCACAAGGATTTGTTTTTTTATGATTTTCTAACTTTTGAATACACAAAGAAAATTCGCGAAAACGAACATCGCACAATAATCTGTCAATCTTTACTCACAATATAAGATATAACAGGTCACAATGTTATAACGAAACCCTTTGATATGGGCGTACCGGTGAGTTCAATGATCTAATCCAAGTTAAACCTACTTTATAGATGGATCGTAAAAGTTATACGAAGTAATTGTTTGTTTGATAAATTGCCCTCGTGAAATATTCACAAAGATTAATCATGAATCATGTTAAAAGGTTAATTAATTGATGTTTTACCAACGAATGAAGCGTTCAGAGAAAAGTGTACAAGTAGATAGTAAAATGTTCTGGGTTTATAATAAAATGTTAAGTTAATAAATTTAAAAAAAACCCGATGCTATTAGGGAAACCGATCGTAATAAATTAACCAGCTTAATTGCCACGATGATGATCAGTTGAAATATAACTTCAGTGTAATTTATTTTATACTAACTGACCCAGCGCACTTAGTACCGCTTCAATCTTTTCCCCATTTAACCATTTTTATTTATGAATCGATTTTTATGAAACAAACACTTAAGCGAAATTTACCACATATACATCTTGTACATCAGTGAAAATCGCTTTCATATTGGGTCAGCCGTATCTGAGATTAGCGTGAACAAACGCACAGACAAACAGACAAGAAATCTATAATTTTTTTTTGAGTTCCATATTTTAATAACGACCTTTAAAAGTGGTTTTTTCTTCGATATCTTCCATGTACAGTGGATGATCACTTTATTATATGTATTGATAATGTTGTCATGTCGTAAATGTGTTATGGAAATTTATGTTTTAAACACAACAATCATAAAAACTTTAGATACATTAGGTATACAAAAACAGTCAGTACTACAGAAAACAACAATTAATACACTGGTCTTGGTAACTCGCTCGGTCTACAATGAATGTGAACTTACACAAATTATGTCAAGGTCAGTTGACACGTACGAGTAATAGGTATGCAGTTTGCATTTGCGAGATAAAGTTAGTCTGCGAAATATCTCTACTACCATTCGAAGGGAAATTTGCGATATGATTCTGATGAAGCGAAAAGTAATGAAGTCTTAGATAACATGCATCTGAGGATTTGTGTATAAATTTAAAATTGAATATTTTCATATATGTAAAAAAAGCGAGACATTTTTTTTTTCATAACCCTAATCGAACATAACCTTTTCTGAAACCCATTAATCCAATAATGATATAAAACAGTTTCATTTGAAATGTATGCATCCGCTCCGATAAATAATTAAAATTAATTAAAAAAATAGTTTTTATAAAAAAATATGCAGAGAACATCAGCAAGAGTCAGCAAGATAACCAATATTTGGAATTTTATGGGAAACATAACCAATATTTTGAGGAAAAGTTTAGTGCGGCATGGCTAATGAAATCCAATTGGATACTTTACAGCTCAGACAAATGGAAACTGTGGGATACTCCGATAGAACACTTTACTTTCCTTAAGTTCTTCTCTCTTAACGACTTTTTCTGGTGCCCCCAGACACGGATATTAATATTACACAATTAATCATGCTTACTATAAATTGAATAATTCCAATTTTTTAAACCTTTTCATAATCAGTCGGGTTCTACTACAATCAACTACAGGCAACCTCGTGTAGTATGGAATTATTTAATATAAGACATAAGACACAATTGAACGTAATGAATTGCATAAATGAAATTGAAAAAGAAACATTACTCACTGCGGTGCGGGTGCGTCATCACGATGGCGAGTGGGCATTCGTCATCCTCCAGGATGTACTCGGAGTTGTCTGCGGTGTCCACCTGATACACATAACAATATTAAATATTGCGTGCTAGAAAGATTACGGAGGAGGAGGAGGATACTCTACATAATCTTTACCGTAACATTACTATAGTGCTAACATGAAAATATAGTGACTAAGGTTCTACTGACGTTTGTAGACTTGATAGAACTTCAAATCTGTCGGGGCCTGATCAAATATAGCGAATGAATATGATCTGGCGGACCAGACGATATTCATTTTTAATCACTATGCTTCATACATCAAAAAAATATATTTATATGATTACAAATATATTGCAAACATACGTAACTTTTATAGGTTAATGATACGTTTTACTGTTCCATCAACCGACAGAACCGATTTTCTGAACACCTACTCCTCTAAACGAGTTCGGACAATCGTCTGACTACTGTACTGTGTGTGTTTACTGTACAGTGTGTGTACAATACTGTGTGTGTTCTGTACTGTAGGTATGAGCTGTAGTATAGGTGCGTGTTGTACTGTAGATGCATGCTGTACTGTAAGTGCGTATTGTACTGTAAGTGCGTATTGTACTGTAGATGTGTGCTGTACTGTAGATGCGTATTTTCCTGCAGGTGCGTATTGTACTGCAGGTGCGTATTGTACTGTAGGTTCGTTTTGTACTGCAGGTGCGTATTGTACTGCAGATGCGTGTTGTACTGTGTGCGCGTTGTACTGTGTGTGTTCTGTACTGTAGGTATGAGCTGTAGTATAGGTGCGTGCTGTACTGTAGGTTCGTGTTGTACTGTGTGCGTGTTGTACTATGTGTATGCAGTACTGCAGGGCGCGTACCTGCACGAGGCAGTAGTGGTGCGGCTCGTGGCGCGCGAGCCCGTACTTGTCGAGCGTCTCGCGCACGACGCCCGCCGCCGCGTCGCCCACCGACAGCAGCAGCGTCTTGTACGGCACGTCCGGGCACAGCGACGACCCGTAGATCTTCAGCGTGCCGCCTGTACACATTACTCTTTACAATATACCCCCAGCCTCCCTTTACGATTTATACTTATTTATTATGGAGCTTTAAAATTATGAAGGCGGTAGCACCTTTTACGGTTACCGGAGGCACCATCACCAAACCACTTTATATCTTATAACAACAGTGTTCTTGCTGCTGTGTTCTGGTTCAAAAGATGTGGTAAGGGAGACATAGTTAACCCGAGGCATTTCAACTTAGTGCTCAGGGGTAGCAGCGATCTTAGCGATAGAACTTCGATCCTGTCTTGCGTTGGTCACAAATGTAAAAGTAATTATGCTAAAAAGCTATTATGAATACGCAAATCAACAGAGCAACACCAGAATAGCGATATACCTGTGATTGCTATGGAACTGTTTGCTAAATGCTCATCGCTTGTACACGATTATAGAATATGCATGTATCTTAAACAAAACTAACTACATTGTGCATATTAACAGTTAAAATTAAATGACATTGACCTATGTCATTAGAACGTAAGTAATGATTCAAAACGGCACAGTTACGATTCGTCCATGACGCACACATGCTTAGTCTATGACGCACTTATTCACTTACTTATGTAAAAAATGGGCATAAACCTGTATCCAACGAAAGATTAAAAGTTGCACAGTCAATATACGCACCAGTGTCGGGGCCGCCGTCCTTGCTGCGGAACTGCTGCAGCTTGCGCTCGAGCTTCTGCTGCCGCCGCCGCCGCATCACCGCCTCGGGGTTGCTGATGCTGCGCGTGAACGACGTCTCCGGCAACTCTGTACAAACATATAAATATCAATTAAAACATTTTTTTTATTACTAGCATGTCGATACATACTATTTTGTTAACTGCTCCAGCAAAGCTCAAAGGCTTGTGTTAGAAGTGGGTTCACGTCAATAGTGCAATGGGGCAGTGGGGATCGAACCCACGACCTCTCGATCGTAATTCCAACACACTACTTATTTGTCTATTGCTACTAGTAGAAGCTATAAACATAGACAAAAATATTATATGATAATCTATCTATATGTTATTAAACATTACACTTATCAATTATCAATAATATTTAATAATATATATATATATAAGTAATAGAGAAATGTTGTTGAAAAGTTAGATTCAATCCGTGTAAAACTGATGGAATGTTTATTGGTTGGCTACCAACTGGTATTTCTTAGTAGATGTACAATAATATAGTATGATAAAATAACCTCCAAGCTGTACTGATATTTAAAAAAAGAATAATTTTTTTCTCAATGTTTAACAAACACTAGTACATCAAATATGATTTTATTCTCTCTTTTAATAGACACATTAATAAAAAAAAGTAATAGCTATAACCCTACTAATATTATAAATGTGTAAATTGATCAAATTATATAAGATCTGTCCTCCTACTTAATATATAACACTGCTCCCTCCCACCCATCACCTTTGGGGGTAGTAGGGTTTCAGGTGACTGAAAAACAGAGCTTCTCAGAATCCCGATCCTGAGATAGCATTAGCAGCAACAAATCGTTATTTTATTTTGATACTATAATAACTCTCACCTGTATAGAGCTTCTCGGCAACAGGTCGGTTTTCATCGTTAGTGTCAGATTTCAATCTCGAAAGCTTTTCTTTCTTTTTCAGTTCTTTCTTCTCTCGTTTCGATAGTTTTCGTTTAAAGTTTTGATCAGCCTTTTCGTTTACAGTGGACAAAGGCACCTGTAAAAGAGATACGTAAATTGAATAGAGAAGTACATTCGCGGTAAAATATTTAATTTCATAAATCTATATAACCTCTTACAATGGGAAAATTCCCTTTGAAAGTATATATGCAATTACAATGAATAAAGGAATCGCGTAGATAATTTTCTGGTCTATCATTGGGTCGTCAATAATCTTCATCAAGTATTCATTAAAATAAATTCACAGTTAAACAAAAATAGTCTAACAACAAGAGTGATACGATGTTAAATATTTCTGTAGAAATCACATGAAAGGCAAAAAAAAAAATCCTAGCCACCTAGTCAATAATTACACGTGGATAGGTCGTCAAACGGACAGGGATTGGATAAGACTTCCGTTTGCAATTTAAATGTTGCTAAAGCGTTACGCCTACTTCCGGAGTGTACGTCTAAATCTTGTCTTTGCAATTACTATAATGTCTGCTAGCCTGTACTTCGCCGGTAACTGGCGGTAAAGTACAACTTTCACTGTCGTTCTATGGTTTTAATCGTCGCGAATTACTTTTAAACGTGTTTCGTAATATTATTGTTAACTATAAAAGTTTTAATTTTATTCATTACTTTAGCCGTTAGCGTACCAGCCGCCAATTTAAAGACAAAAAATATACTATATATACGATATCTTCAATTTCTCATATTACATCTTCGGTAGAACAAGTACACTATTGCAAAAATGCAACAACTGTAATATTATGCGAAAGTACGATAAATATTTTTAGATTATATAAAAGTTGTTAAATTCGAGTACAATATGGACAGTAATCGAAAACACAATATATACACAATTAATTTATAGTTAGTCACACAATTTTTATTTATTTAATTAATAATTTATTTAATTGTGTATGTATTGTATACTCTTATAAAGTGTTATGCTCCAAGAAGAACTCCCAATATGCTCCTGTCAAACAAATCAAAGAATCAAGAGTAGGTTCTTGATTAGCTAGTTAATCATTAATATTGTGGCACTCGATACAATACACAATAAGCAATCGACACAATGCAACGAGCATGTGCAGATACTGGGGACGGTCTAAAAATCGGCTTTACGCCGAGGACGTTATCCCTTTGATGTACCAAACTGCAACACAAAATTGTCACTTTTGTTTGGTTTCTTGAGTTATTGTAAGTTTTGCTTGTGTATAATTTTGTATTTATTTTTTGATTAGTTTATATGCTGTAGCAATTGTAGTTCGTGAATAAATGATATTATATTAACACGCTTTTTATTAGCTTGGGTTGCATCTATGTATGTATGCAACGGAAACATTGAACAAGATTTGGACGTACTTCAAGACGTCGTATTAATATGAAACTTTACACGCTTATTCTGTTCAATCAAACCTCATTATTAGTAAGGCACTTGAGCAGGAAGCGGCCCTCGCGGTCGTCGGCGTGCCAGTTGAGCTGCACCAGCAGCGGCTTCTCGTGCGGCTCCAGGCGCCGCTCGTCGTCCGGCCCGTGCGTCTCCCACAGCGAGTACGAGCCCAGCGAGAGCATCCTCATGTCTGGACGGAACTTCTCGATCAGCGTTTCTGGGGGATAAGCGGGTGATGAGACATTGTGGTTAGTATTTTTTTTTTGTAAAACATTATAATGGGTTTCTGGATAGATCGTTCTGAAGAAAGAATGCGAGACATGTTTAGTATTTCAACCCCCTATGCAAAAATAAATCTATCCCAAAGTCTGTCCGTGTGTCGGTGTGTCTATATGTATTTATCTGCTTTAGCATCTTATCTCCTTAATGAATGGACTGTTTTGTTTCAGAATGAAAGATGACGTTATCGAGATGTTTCTCAACTATAATCTATGAAGATCAGATAAAGCGTTTGATGATCATGTCCTATTTAAATAACGAAATTAAATTAAAATGCTATATAACTGTTAAATGCACGTTCGTTATAATTTTTATGTCATTCGCCATTAAGCGCTTTATAAAATGAAAACGTTGATTAAAAATAAAAACGTAAGGACATTTAGTTGCCGTCCAGTAACTGTCGTAATACAATCACCCGTTATAAAACAGTTTTGTCACGTATATAAATAACCTTTACAATAGTTCCAAGTGCATTGTGCGTTTGCACAATACGTCCTTTATAGGCGTGAATTATATTTAGAGCCACAAGAAGTTTTAAAACAAAATCGTCGAGAAAGGTAAGCTTAAATATTTTAATTTGATTTTTGATATATTCGATACTAAACAATTCTAAAATTACAGATTATCCAACTCAAGGTTACTTATTTGTATAACACAAGCTAAATTCAATAATATGTACCCCATTCGTGTCGGCATTTAAAATTTTACAAAAACTAGACATGTCTCCCCCATAAACTGCCTATTAGTACGCAAAAAACACTTCGATTCATTACTGCGTGAAGGAAGGACGACCGTTCACATAATAGATTGTGGCTGTTAACCCCTCCCGTCCCCTATTTACGCCTCGTGCACTTCATTCATACACATCCAACAATATTGACCTAATTGTGACATACAGTGTTCAAACGTTAATAGACTGCAACATATAGAAAAGAATATTCTTTCCCTTTCTTTTTATGATTTACTGCTTTGGCCGATAACCACTCGAATACTCGTATATTAGATATTACATAAAGCAATTTCAAACAAATAAATGTGAATCTTAAAAGCGTTTTAATAATTACATGAAACACGTTTCTAAATTCGAAAGTACCCCAAATGTTCTCAAGACAGAAAGTTCAGTATAGTGTTCATCTACCCTACAATATGCAAAGGTGTTCGGCGATCAATCACACTCACCTATCACATCGCTGACAGTGGCGTCGGAGGCGACGCGGATGCACTTCGTGGCTATCTTCTGACCCGAATCTTGGAAGTAGAAGCGCATCACGCCGTGGAACTCCAAATTCTGTAATTCGTAACCGTGTAAAGTTATTAGTACAATATACAAAAATATATGTGTATGTATATATTTTTATTAGCGTTATTAGCTATATAAAAAAATATAGTGTCTAAGCGTCGCAACTGGTATATTTGTAAATGCTTTAATTGTATGCTTTGCTTTTTAATCTCTTTTCGAGACGCTTTTAAAGGTGATAAAGCCTAGAGTCTATTTCTCCCAAATTGAGACAACGTGGAAACCGTCTTCGTCGTCTAGGGAGAAATAAAGAATTAAGAAAAACATTCGAAATATATGTTGCAATGACTTATGTATAAAAAAATAAATGACAGGATATAAAGCAAAATCAGTCTTTATCTAGATCCCATTCTTGTAAAGATAAAAGTTTGTTGACATAGTTTTATCTATGAAAATGGCCAACAAGGAAACACTGCATACTTACGGTACCTATGTGTAAGAACCGTCTAACTTTATGTGTTGTGAAATTTCATTCCAATCCATGAAGTTGTGTATATTTTGCGTGATGGAGTAACATAAATATAAACTTCCACAAGCTTTGCTTCAACAACGTGTTGTCTTGAAAAGTACCATTTTACAGGATTTATCTATTCTTTTACTTTAACAAATTCACGGTTTTCAACGTATTTATTGGGGAAACAATGAGATAATTATATAATATTTTTTTATTCGTTATTAAATAAGTATTATTGAAAATTCAGTAATAAAAGTATGCAAAAGGCATGATTGCAACCGCAAATTGTTGAATTGATGATCTCATCCATTGATTTTGCAACAAAACAAAATAATAGACATATAAAGAGAATATGGTTCGAAGTTCAAATCAATTGATTTGGACAGCAGTGGAAATGGAAATCAAGGTTTTTGTTATTATAGACTCTTATCTACTATTGAACAATTCAAAAGGTTTTAGCCACCGTCAAGTGCTCCCAACAGCAGCACGGCAGCGTTCGGGCCAGCGTCTCGTAAAGTGATTGTAATAAGTGTGGTGGTATTACTTTCAGATTTGCATACACTATTTTTTTTTCTGAGCCTGATTTAATTTCCCATTGTAATTTATAATTAAAGAAAAATAACTATTAAATTTAACCTAATATCACATAAAAGTATATTTATCAGCAACACATCAAATATGTGTATCTAATGATATGAAATATTAGATCGCTTAACGCTTCATCGCCCGTTGAAAAATGTCACCGATGACCTCTTCTTACCCCGTTAACTTGGACTACATTTCATCTAATAATGTGCAATTACTGGCTGGCTGGCTAAGTTTATTTATGCGTACCTCATTTGGCTCGCTCAGTTCGAACAGGTCGAGGCGGTTGGCGTTCCACTGCTGGATCATGTTGCGGAGCGCCTCGCGATCCAACATCCGCTTGTCCGCCGCGTCCATCGTGCAACCGCATCAAGTCAGCCTGGAAACAACGGTTCGCTTTATAGAAATATACTAAGTATATTAAAGGAGACAAATTCAACGGTATGGAAGTTTATTCTAATCGAAACCAAAAGTATACATGTTAAAGGAGACTTAAACACTATAATAATGCGTGTAATTGTACTCATCAAACCCCGAAATCCAAACGCCATTATTCTTGTTAATAATTGATATAAATTGATCCTAGTATTAATTAAGTAAAGTATTAATCAAAACAATTTGGCAACGACAGTGTTTATTATTATATCTCATGGTAAAGTTTAGTTATGCTGTTCTTCCTCCTTCGAACTTTATCTGTGCCAAAAAACAAATCACCGTTTAGTATCGACGTTCACGTCTACAATATACGGAACACACAGACTTTTAATAATATTATTATAACGCTAAAAGTAGGTGTTAGTATAGAATGTGACAATCGTAGTTAAATACAGCTCGCAAACAATCGAATGTCAATACACACGAGTTGTTTGAGCGGAATACTATCAGTCAGGTTTTTTATCTTTTCTTTATTATAATATCGAGATAGCAAACAAACGGACGGCCCACCTGATGATAAGTGGTCAATGTCAAACAGTATGAGTCTGAGTATGAGTATGAGTCTGAGGTCAACAACATACACGTTCGATCCCTATGGAATACTTAGAACAATTGGACCTACTTATGCAAAACAGAATCAACACACACGAAGAAATTTTTGAGAAAAAGCCAAATATAATATTGTTGAAAATCATCAACGTTTTTAATAATAGTAGGACGAAACTCGATGGTTCCTTTTTGCAAATTGCAAATAGGTCTAATTAAAAACAATAGACCATACACTGTCGTAAGGTTAAAAAGAAATAGGTCTTCCAGTGGTACTTCCAGAGTCCAAGTATAAGGTCTTATCACGTTCCAATCCATCAATAAGGAATTAACGTATAGGTAATTGTATTGATAGCAGTACAGTAATCAGTATCCTATGGCAGCGAACGCTATCATTATTACTAACGTTATTATACGCATACCTATCTGGATACCAAAGATAGCTAGATGGAAAACCATCAACGGTACGCAATTCAGGTTATCTACAATACTATCCCTCCCGATTATTGAGTAAACAAAGAGTAACAAAGTAACTTGGCAAATAACAGTTAGGTAACATTTTTAAGTAAGTGAAACAAATTGATTAAACATTTATTACGTTTAATTTAAACGAAACGAACGTCATTGATAGAATTTATCAACAGATAAAATAATCTGGGTGCGCCTGTAATTGCTAAGTTTCAATTGATTTTGATAATTTTACTACATATCTGATAATTGTTGATAAATAGTTTATTACCGGTAACAGACATTAGTGGCACAAACAAAAGTTAGTGATACAAACAGAAGATGATGATGATGATTTATTTATTTAAATGTTTTAATAGGCTTCAAAGAAGAGTATTAAATGCAATTGTATCTATTATAATTATAAAAATTAAAAAAATGAAAATGGCCGCTAGCCATTTCATAGCCACCAACACCATCGTTATTTGAAAACCCAACAATTTATATAATTGATGTTTATAACTTTTATAAATTTCTACGATCTCCATCTATTATAACGGCCAGACGCGACGGGCGGCGGAGCTAAAATATAGCGAGGTCACGAGGTAAAGTATACATATCCGATCTTCGTTATGAATTCATAACCCGTAACTCAATAGATTTATTCGCCAGGTATTGCCAAACACTACACTATACTTCACACAATAGAAGTACTGGCAAAACAAATACTATTCTGGCTATTCAACTATAACGTATGGCCATAATCCAACCAATGCCTATGTCTGGTTATGATTTAAAATGGTATCTTATCCATTTTTTGTTTAAAGAACTTTGTCTAATTTTGAAAGCTAATTCTCAGAATCTTAACAAATCCTAATAGGTATCTCATGTAGAGTTCCGGTATCTAATTTTACAAATCTAAAATCTTGAGAACGTGTAGTTAAATTAGTCTGTTAAACTAAATAACTTCGTATCCACAGAAATTAGACTGTCTAGACTGAACCCAGGCCTATAATTATGACATACAAAAATATGAAAAAAAGCTGGGAGAATATGAAGATAGTGTTCTACCTATATTAGAGTCTTTGCGGGTTCACTTCCGTGGTCCGTAATTATTTAGTGAATAAGCAAATATTCCAAAAAATGATAATTGACTCAACAAAATTGTCTTCATGATGCAAGGGTCACCAATCGCCTGTTTTCATATGCACGGCCTTCGCTGCGGCACATCAATTACCACAATATTAAAGCAGAATAACAAAGAAGTACATGGTAAAAAAATAATTGTTCAGCACATTAACAGTTTAACTCGTAGAACCAAATCAGAATTTACACAATAAAGTCTACAATTTAGATGAGGTTCGTTTAAATGGTATGATTCATTCAAAAACACTATGATTCATTTTGCCGCTGATTAAAACACTTATCTATTGCTATCTAGGCACCGTATTGCACATTATATGTAAAGTTCCGGCGACATTACCTTATACATACTCATATAATTTCCTATGTAAGCAAAAGAAGAGTCATTCTTCAAAGCAATGAGTAACACAAGAATATGTTTTTAATGCCGAATAAATAATTCGTACACTTCAATCTTTTTATCTTACTAGTTCGTCATAAAAATATTATAATGAAAGTGGGCGGCTCCTGGCATTCATTATGTGCAGGCGCACCTACACACGCATGTTTGTATTTATAACATAAACATATGGCCCCGTTGGTACAACAGGCCACAGGAACAGACCAAACACCGAAATACCGACGCTAGTAAATCACGCCTCTTGTAAATATCGACAGATTTTTGTATCACTAGGAATAAAACTGTCCATCTAAACTTTGGACAAATTTAAAATCGAGTATTGTACCTAATTGGGACCTACGCAAATAGAATAAAAATAAAAGTGGTAAAAGAATTAACCTTTATAATTTCGTCCTGCCCGTATTACGTGACATATTTATGTAAATAGATTTTTATTGGCACACATTACGCTTAACATTATTATAACGCCTAAATATTAAATATTTAAAAACAAAATATCGATAGGACAATACTGACATAATAGTATACACAATTATGTAGTATACACATACAGTATGCGTAAATCTCACGTCTTCATGCGGACAATTTCGCGGAGGAAACGTCAACGAATCATAACACAAAATGCATATTTGAACAATAACAAACAACGAAACACAAGAACCAGATGATATTACCACCGTCATATCAATCTCAAACGTTATCGTACATAATGTTAACAGGATACACATACTCGTAATACTAATTCATAAAAAATATTACAGCTACAAACTACTTATAATACAAGCTAATTCGTCGGCGTGAGGTTAGCCGTCAGAAATGGGAAACTGACACCGGCACCGAGCGTTGTTATGGTTGGGGCCGCTTCCGCTACACGCCTGGCTGCGACGCCGCTACCACCGCGGGCTTGTACGCTTGCCCGCGTAATGCTTGCCACTTACTAGCGAGACGTTATTTCGTGTTATTATAACCAAAAAAAAAGCTCAGGGTGATGCATGTAGCTCAATCTGTTGCAAATCTGCTGTGAATCGTGTTCGTGAATTTCGTGGAGGAACCAAATAGAAAGGAAGATCGACGTGAATTTGGAATATGAAGCTCGTGTTGAGTTCTACATTGTACATAAACTTTTTGGTCGTTTTTATGTTTTAAAAAAGGTTGATGGTAACGATTGGAGACGATTTTTCGAGACTAAGCACCTCATCAGTGTAACTAGCTCGCCAGTGAGTACGTAGCATTGGGCGCACAACGAGGAACTGCGAACCGTTCAAAACACAGATCGTTGACTCGTAAAAATAAACACACGCACGGCTACCCGTAACTCGCGTTAACTTATTTTTATCCAATATGTACTTATTACATTTTCCTGAGCGTAACCAGCGATCGATTAAAATCAATTACAAATCATCGATCCGACGTTGAATGCACGAAAAACACTCAACGCCAGTTTCACTTGCCTACATTCCGATGCAAATTAATATTCATTACCGAATGCTTGCATGTTATCATCTTCTTGTCGGGAGGATATGTAACGTGCCTACATTTCGAAGTCACAAAGATGTTGTCAATCGTGTCGGAAGTTCACGCTTGGGTGCCGACCTTGTCCCTTCCTGTGGCGAACGCGCCTAACCGATCCAGTACACTTCGAATCCGCTCAAATTGTCACGTTCACAAAACGACAAGTGCCGCTGGGGTAAAATTATCCCATACACATAGTTCACTCATACCAAAAGTTATTTTCGACGACAAACGCTCGTGTGCAATCTTCATACAAGGATGAAATGGCCAGTTGTGCCGTCTATCGCGGCACATTCGACGAGATTAATATGGTTGTCACGCAGAGTAGTAATGGTGAAATGAATGTATCCAAGTTGTAGAAACCAAAATAACTTTGAGTTTAGACGTAGGTACATGAAATATAGTCGTAATCGACATAAAAATGTTATGCACGCTAACTAACTACATTAAGTATATTTCACAAACCTGTACATGCGTATCGAATGGAACCGCCCTCGAATTATCGGAACGTGCAGCGTGGGAATGTGTGGAGTTAAAATAATGCATCGGGTGCAAAAACCATAAGCCTGAGCACCGACCCCCGCGGGTGCATAGGGGCGGAACAAGTGGACCTGTCGTTACCCCTCGAGTGCCCGACACCACTTCACGCCATTATTTATGTTTAGCACTCCACCATTTAATAGAAAAACATTGTCTTTTTCACAGTTAATTGTCGATGAATAGGGACTGAAGAACTTAAGCTAAATGAATTACCCCATTAGTCAGTCGATACGGCAATATTGAGATTTATTCTTATGTAAACTAATCAACATTTCTCGAATGTGAGAAATATTGATTAGGCCCTTCCTTCAGCCACGCATGGATATAAATTATCGCATTTTTATGATACATTTTCTCTTAATTACATAATGAATCATTTAATACGCCTTTTTGAATTTTTATACATAACGTGGTTACGTCATGCCTAGTGGAATTCTTGGCCAACTTGTAAATAGAACAAAAGTTCTACTAAGTGAAGTATGGATAAGAGTTAAAAGTCTAATAAAAATGTGTAAAAATGCATTCCTGCTGTAGGAAGAAGTTGTGGTGGGCACAGGCAATTTACGAACTAGCATCTTCGATATCGCTACCGCTAATAAGCAACGATACAATGTGATTCCTATTAACATATTTAGATTTCTGTCATGCTTACTCAAGTACGTGTTATGCTCAGTTAGAAAACGCAGTGCTCAAAATCAGTTTAGGCCATCGTAGCGGTTCAGTACATTAGCCTGCACAGCGGAGCCCGTGACAAGCGAACGGGTACGCGCCATTCACATAATCGCGTGTTCAACTAACTCAGGTTACGGGAATCGTGAAACTTGATGTTCGCGATTCGGTTGATGATCGCGACTCGCGCGACACCGCCGCCGGGCCTGAGAACCCGGCCCCCTTGTGCGAAGGCTCCCATGTCTGTTGTGTAATGCGCCGGTACTGTTATAATCTGACACGCAATACTAATTGGTGCTGTAGTCTGGCTGTGCAGTCCTCTAAGTTGCCGTCTGCCGCTCTCTACCCGCCTCGCACCTTATCTCGGGCTGACAACGCAACTAAACACAAAACCGGCTCTCGTATCAACGCATTTTGTCCTCAATGCAGACGGTCAACGAGTTTTTAGATCTTCTTTATCAATGTTGCTCACTTGAACAATGATTGTTTTAAGCATGCATTCCTTTCGTTTCTTTACCCGTTTTGTGCTCCCAAATTCGTCTAATGGTATTACGAAGTTGCAATATTAAAGAACAACAGTGATACTCAAAGACATAAAGCTCGTATTGTAATGGTATGCGAGGCACTACACTAAGGCACGATATGACTCACATAGAAGGCATGCGCAGCTCCTCGCCGATTCACTACTCCACCCTTTGAAGTTCGATATAGTACTTAAACTAGTTCCTCCTTTTTATGTATTTAATTTACGTAAATATATTTCAATAAATAACTTATTAATTCTTAAAACATTCCGACAAATTGAGAACTTATACATATAAAACGAATAAATTATCGTATTATTAAGATATCGATAACTATATATACCAATTTTTCACAACACACTTTATTTTACTTTATTTATAAGATTATAACAGAATACCTGCTAGTTTATCTCAGTGATACAGAATCTACTAGTTTTAATAGAATCGCTCTCTCTATAAGGAAAAGATAGTTGATTCTAGGGTCAAATTACAACTCACGACCTACATAGTAGCGCCGAGCGCATATTATCTTACTCACGATGCCAATAGCTATTTGAGTCAACCTGTCGTATTTTAGAAGCGACTGCACCTTGACACTTAATATCTTACAACAAACTTAAAACAAATGCTGAGAAAAAAAACGATATTTGAGTATACCTTAGATTTAGAGAGTTGTCAATTGGCGAAGTGATAGTAGGGCAATAGCAGTTAGCAGTCGGGTTTCGTTTCGGTGCGTCAGAGAGAGCCCGTCAGCCCGGCGAGTTGGCATGTAGCCGTCGCCCGCGCCGCCGCCGCCGAGCCGCTGCCACGTTTTGCGGCGTTCATAACAACGAGGAGAAAAGTGTGACGACACTATCACCATTGGCATTTGCGCTCCAGCTAATGACCGTGACTTCACGCGCTCACTCTCAGTGGGAACGGTACCCCGCGGCGGGTCTCGTCTCGCGTCATCGGAGCATTTTTCATTAGACGATATTAAGGGTACGCGCGTCGTATGACGTATCGACCACCGGCCCGCACGAAGGGTGGCCGGAGCCAGGCACGGACTGGGCCAAGCAATAGGAAGCGCTCCGCCTCACGCAGGCATACCATAGCAAACATGACACGAAACTTGTCCATGATATTACCAGTTTTTATTGTATCAGTTACTTCAGACACAACAAAATGAATTATATATTAACATCCATATATCCATTAACAGCTAGATGCTCGACGATTTATTTTCGTAATCCAAAAAAAGCTCGGATAGTTGGATTTAAAGATAAAACTCACAATAGCAGTCTTGCGCCATTGATGTTCAGACGTAGCGAAATGCCATTACAAGCCATTGTTTACAGAATCAGTTTTGTTAGATGATGGTTAAGTGTTAAATAATGCGT
>DWGW01000308.1:0-16289 GCA_018247775.1 Udranomia orcinus
GAAATTATTGCACGGAAAAACTTAAAAAATGGAATAAAGTAAATTCAAACAACGTAGCCATGTGACGGGAAATTAACGCATGCCGGAGCCGCACGCCGCTGTTGAGTTCTCATCAGGGCCGAATTCAATATATTATTTAGGGTTGCTATCAATATGAAAAAAAACACGAAACTCTTTGACTGACAGTCGGAAAAATCGGTTGGTTAGCTTTGCTTTTTCATTAGCAATCACAGGAGGAGCTACAGAGTAGGGGAAAATAGTATTCGTGCCTATTGAATACGTTGATTTATTTTATGTTGAGCTTTGAGGGAATAAAAGGCTTTCAAATTTAGAAAGTACAAAGAACTACTGAGAAATTTACTTGTGTTTATTTCTAGAACGTTCGCTTTCATCCACGATTAGCTACGCCTCACAGGCAGCTATTTTTATTTATGCTGTAACTGTATTTTATAGATCTACATGCTTTATAACGAACGAGCATGTCTTATCACATCTTGTCATATCTTATGGTAAGTGGTCCTTGCCGCCCATATGCAGAAAAAGGTGTAGCGGTTGTGCCTCCGGACTCAAAACACAAAATGTTATACTACCGTTTCCGTAATTTTTACGTGATTAAATAACAAAATAGAAAATACAAAAAAATACAACATACGAATGTTCACTTTCACAGCTGAAACAAGAGAGTCGTAAAATAAAAGTGGTGAAAATTTGACGTAAGCAAGATTGTCCGGGGCACTCAACTCTCACGTGTTATGCAAATCGAGGAGATAACTTCTGCAAAGTTCGTCACAGTTGACACCCGGGACTAGGGTTACCAGCCGAGCAACTTACAATGTCAAGGACAGAGCCTTTTTTGTCAGAAATTGCGTACTTTATTTCCTCGATGAATAGTGGCGCTTTCTCTGAGATAAATAACTTTATTTTCTATAATTTTCTGGTACTTCAACGCATATTGCAATTTCAAAATGGTAGGATATCCTGTAATCGATATACTTATCAATGAATTGATAATGTTTGCACATCTTATGGTTATATTCTTAATGTAAAAGGTATCGCGTAGAAATAAATAACATATTGATTTATTGATGACAATCTTATTAGGTGTTTGTGTTCTATTATTAAACTATCAGTTATTGGTTCTATTATTAAACAAAAAAACAATACATGCATCGTTACCAATTTTACGCGATGTCAAGTGGCTGAAACAGCAGACCGACAGAAAAGGTTGGTTGTAAACGTTTAGCTATTCCGTTTATACGTATATACCAATACGTGTTACAGCCACCAAAGGATAAAAAGAAAACTTCTCTCTTTTTTCAATAAAAAATATGTTCTGTGGAAACTGTCAAACGGAGTGCAGCGGGGCCACTCTACACGGAAAACTTTCGCCCACTCGTCGGGGCCACTTAAAAAATTCAAACGTTAAAGTGACACTGGAGTGCCGAGTTCTTATTAACATCGAGCGAGTCACTTTCGCGATCGCACACTTAACCAACTTTGAATTATTCTTTGGAAATTTCCACAGAGGACTCTTTCATGCGGAAAATACAAAGAAAGTGAATTTGATAAAAAGAATCGCGGCTCCTAACGAACCGAATTGCGGTGAAACGATTATATTCGCTCGTTCGATCTAAAGTGCTCATTTAGTGTTGAGGCTTTAGGAAAGGGAGATTGCGAATGGGTTTTTAATATTAACGAGTTTTGGTCGCGGGTTCGCCTCAGGTGGAACGGTATTAAAGTTTTGTTTCACTTGCTATGAAAACGTTGCTGCAGTGTGAGAGTTATTCAAATGTCACACAGTTTTAATATTCTACATTTATTATTTCTAGCTGTTACCAGCGGTTTTGCCTACATTAAGTAGAATGGCAGACGTTTTTTTGCTTTATATAACACTTATCTCATACGATATTATATTTTGACCAGTGTACAAAATATCAGTTTTAGTCTTCAGGATCACTTCTCCCCGTCGACGTCCCAATCTTACATCGTTTTTTCCTGTACCCTATGTTTAGCAGGAATAATATAGGGTTCTGATGGTAATATCAAATCGGTATATTTCGGAGCCTATTCAATGCAAGCAAACAAACAAATCACTTTTCCTCTTTATAATATTAAGAAAGAGGCTTTATTACTCGAATGCTGTTCTTAAAATATTGATTTTTAGTCTACCACGGCCCAGTATGTGTAAAAAGACTTACCGAAGTGCCCTGTTAATGTTCTCATTTAAGAAGTGATGGTCATTGCTTTAACATAATTTATCTGCCGGTTTCAATAAGAGATAAAAGATGATAAATCTTAATTAAATATTATATGTAGCTCATAAGCTTGGCTACAGTATTTTATTTAAATAGCTATCTTTCGCGTCAATAAAAAAAGGAACTACAAGAAGCCTTTAGGTATATTCTAATATGGACAATATATAGATATATGTATTATGTATGATAGTTTCGCTCTTCAACGGTAGCGGCGCCATGAACAAAGGCTGGTATTGAATAATTCCAGCTAAGTCAAATCTAATAATTTATGACGGATACTCTCTCGAAGGATGCGAGGGCTATAAGTCACACTCACGGAGCCAGTACTCGGATACTCCTAGTGCGCGGAGGTTTACGACCACTATCCCACTACTACAGTATAAATCTAGCAGAAACGACAATGATTTATCATTTATGGCGGGATTACGCACACTGCGGTTCATGCGCGTCTGGACGCTGAAATTCAATTATTTCGCCCCGCGCACGCTGCTTACCTCTTATCTCGATTTAGGTAAATGATTTTTTCGTGGGATCAACTTTACGCGACGTAATTTTCTTTGGCCCTCACCTAATTTGAAGGTGGCGCTAGTAATTCGCTTTTTTATTATACAAACATTGTCGTGACTTCGGAGGTCTACTACCGAAAACTGTGTGTTGTTAATTATTATATTCGAGAAAATTTGTTTAATGAGCAACTTTCATTACGTATTTTTACTATGCAGCATAAAAAAAATGTAAACTTATCTTCTACATATTATTATCTATGAAATTATTATGTAGCCACAGAATCACCAAATTCTTAAATAATATGCTTTGTTTTTAAATCTTTACAAGAATGTAGTTGTACAAAACTAACTTAATAATCTAGTTCAAATATTTTTCCCAGGCATTAAATTCTTAAAAGAATTTACACTTGGCAAATAAAGTCTCCCTAGTACGCATTCTGGGTCTAATTGCTTGATTGATGAGTTTACTGAGTTTTATACTACCATCTCGCAGTTGTAATGCATTCGCCTTGCTAAGGGTTTCCAATATATCCGCATGCCTTACTACTACCATATATAACAACTAGAACCGACCGACCGACTTAATGACGAAGCACAGTGCACTCAGAATGTGATATATATCTTGGAAACGGTATAAAGAAGAATCCAGAGGACGAAAGCTGTGAGTTTCCACGAAAATAAATAATATATTATATTACCAGCTAAGTGTAATTGCAGTGAAGTCGATTAAACATCCAATAAAAGTCAAAAGTCCAAAGCTGATAAACAATACAATGAAATAATTTATTAAGGTGAGAGCACATCAACTCGATGCACTGTGATCGGATCGGTGGAGTCGACGTTAATCCGATGGTAGCCGATAAAATAACATCACGGAAATAACGGGACGGAATTACGGGATCCGCTTAATTGGGAATCGATTTGACTGCTTTATCTGAAGTAATTATGAAAACGGTTATGGGTATTTCGGTTTAAATTGTACTAACGGTATCATTTATATTTTAAAGTTATAATTGAATAAAACCACAAAAAAGTATCGATTTGTTTTTCATAAAAAGTAACTGAATGTATGGTTTTTTGTTTTTTTTAATAGACAAATATGACCATTTCATGTCAAGCGATCACTACTTAGAATTAGAGGAAATTTGGCTTGGACGGATCTATCAACGGAAAATAATTCTGAAATTCTGAAATTGAAGACTACATTAAAACAGGTTGTTTGAGGAATTATAAATAATATTTAATATTAAAATTATTTACACAATACACAATTACAATATTAACACCATATTGTTTACATTTAATATGGTAATAATCAATAAAGTCAAACAAACAACAAATAAGCGTCAAATATGATAGTTATAAAAACATTGCATTATAAGACATATCCTTTGCGAATCAAAGTCAATTTTATTTTGATATTACGAAATTCTAAAATGATTGAGAAAAATAACTTTGTACTATAAAGTATCTAACATTATTTTCTTATGCATTAAATTGAGCAAGACACACACTAAAAAATTATCTTTTATTTAAACGTAATCAACGAAATGTGTTTATAATACATATTTTTACATACGTCTCTAGCTGTCTGTACGTATTACATATAATACTGATGCATGTGCAATATACTTAAAAGCATAAACTTTTCACTTTACTTATTTTTTAAAAACCTTATTCTTATATAGTTCAGATAATTATTTTCTAATGAACATGCATTGAGGTGTTTTCAAGCAAAATAAGCATAATTTGCAGCAAACAGAGACCTGTTGCAACGCCATTAGCGGACGCGTTAAATCGATTATGTTCCCACAATGTGCTCCCAATTATCTGATCCAAATATCATTTGCTCTAATTGTGGTATATTTACAAATGATTCAATCGCGTTGTAACTAATGAAGATAAGGTATTCTGTAGATCTCTCCGGTTTTGGCAAATTGCTAACACAAAGGTAATTAATTGTATGGATTGTAGCTGTATATACCGGCATTATTTATTACACGTATATGTATCTAATATCTTTGCTCCTTACATGTGCTAAATGAGACGAATTAGTTTGAATTTGTGCAAACAATTTTCAACAATATTTTATTGATGCTCACCGAATGACAAGGTATGGGGACAAAAGTAAATCATGTTTATCTTAGTTTGGCCCTTAAGTCAATATAAGACGAATATCTTATGAATATCCCCTGACTTCCAATTTACAGCTGTCCACGGTCTGATTGCATGCTGATTTGGAGTTGCAATAGCCGACGTCGGCACCTACTGACTTCTACACTATTTATACCCCGCGGCGTGGGGGCGATACGACGGAATGAGTTGATATGTCACGAATACCGACAATAATTATTATGTAGAATATAGATTTTTTGAAGGGTTTGTATTTCAACCACACTTTGTATCGTACAGTTTCCCCAAATCCTTGTTTCGGGAAGGGAGGTGTGGAAAATTTTGTTTGTTAACATAATAATCGCAGGCATTATTATAAATAATGTAGTTGTAAATTTAAGAAATGGAATAATTTACATATTAAATAATGTCTACTAAAGCCTGTCTATGAAAAGTACCAACGTTCTAATCATTCAATAGTTCGATATTACAACACCTCTAACAAATTTAAATACATTCGTCCACGTCGTGTCCTCGTCGTGGCACGTGAAGGCGAGCAACCGCTTGCTGCATAAACATCTTTACGACAGTTCCGTAGTTCGCATTCGTAGACTGTCGCCTGCATCCATAATGCCCAATGCTTGTTTGAATCTTAGCGCAGTACAGCTTCGCACTAATTGCTGTTTGTAAACCGAAGACGTCGCCACGCCGCCATGAAAAGACGATCGAGCTTTGATATGCAAGCACGTACATTTTAATGAATTTAATTCGAGCTTCTTTGCAATTAGACCCGGAGATTTTATATAGTTTGGTTGCGAACAATGGGGCAACGTTAAACGTTTGCGTTCGGCGCGGAACATTGCGTAGATTCTGATGATGCTCCCGTTTGCAATTTGTGGTTCTTTGGTGAAGGTTATTACATTATATTCTTGTAGAGATAGGATAGAAGATAGTCTGTATAGAGCTTGCACGTAACATTGGTAGTGGTGGGGGAATAAAATAAATGAATAAGGTGTTTTATGATATTCATAAAACACCTTATTTCTTGCGTTCTTGCGTACTAATTGGAGTGAGTGATATTTGGAAGTATTATAGTTTATGATATGCTTTCATATAGTTAAAATGAAGTGTAAGGAAACGTATTTTTACTATTTATTTTAATTATTGTTTTACATGAATATCTATTCGTATCAATAATAGTGGAAACATCTATTCGCAATAATAGTATTAATGCGTGATAGTTGATTATAGTCTCTACCTGTCGTTTTGGGAATAAATATCGCCTATTAAAATAGCTTAATATCGTACAATCACATTAGTTACTAAATAATGATAGTCATAAATTTACAGATTACAGGATAAACACATATACACTAGTACGTTAATTTCCCTTAACGTAGCGTATTCATGCGACACAAGTAGCAATATTTCAACGTAATCAATTTGAAATACTTTGTATGCGTGTGACTGAAAACTTTTGATATTTTTAATTGTTTACCTTTGTTATTTAATCTTTGTCATTCAAATTTAATTTTAACGTGATCAAATAACAAAGGTAAACATTAATTTTGAATATAAATCGAAAACACGAATTAGTTAGGACAGTAAATCTAATAATGACCAGTCTTTATACAATTAAATTATTTAGTTCATTTCAGAAACTTCATAAGATGAGTATTTTAATAATTCTTGATCATTATTGAACATCCGAAGGATAAAATTGATGTTAATGACAAAAACAATAATGATCACAGTTAGAATCCGTAACTAGCCGGCCACGTCACATGAATGTAAACAATAATACTTGTTTCTGCGCAGGGGCAAGTTCTCGCACGGTTCGTGATGTAAACGCTGTAAAAACGAGTTAATTAAATATACTGGAGCCTGGAATTCTCAAAAGGCAATTCCTTGTTTTTCCCCAGCACGTGGAACGCTATGCAATAAATTACATCCAGTTGGTAAGTTGCTGTCAAGCGCAAAACGAGTGCTTTTTTATTCAAATTTTCCTCCTGAATTATGACTGTTTAGTTGGAAATACATAATTGTGATCGCGACGGTCCGCGGCATTTTTATAACAAAGGATTCGACTGTATTGTGAGATCGTAGCGTATAGATCTAGTTAGAAAGAAACTATTTAGATATAATGCACATTAAAATCAGATGGGGGATAATAGGTTTAAGCGGGATAAGTCGTGGGTTTGAGATGCAGATATGTGTTTAAGGTCAAGATTGTCATTTTAAGCGACATAATGTATGGTATTCAAGCGTAGGCAAAATAATTCAAGTGCTCTAAGTTACCAAATCTGTATCAGGATGAATAGCTTAAGTCATAATTGACAAAAACTTGTCTGTATGAAGCTGCATATGGGGGAAAATTGTATAGATATCGTGTCGTATCAATTAAAGCAGAGTGAAATTGGTTCTAAATTTACTATTGATTTATGTGCCAAAAAAGTATTCACATTGCCACGAAACCGGGCTCAATCGATGCAGAAAAATCTGGCGATTCCAAATATGATCTAACTCAAAATCACCCAAAATTTCGTTTAATATATTTGCCCTAGGGTTTATATAAGGATATGCCTTTTAAAAAGTAAGATTACATTGTTTCCGATTTACTTTATTAATATGTATATTCTCCAATCAAAGTATTATTGTGACATAGAATTCGTGCATTTTCGTATCAGAAATGAAAACAACAAAAAATCGTTGACGATATGACATGACATGAGCATATGGCAAAAACATACGATAAGGAATCCTCGCAACAATCTCATTGGAAGCATATGCCGCGGAAGCGTCGACAGATTTCCGATATAAAGTTCATAATCGACACCGATTACGAAGCCTTAGGTACTAAGTAATACGCTGTCCCGTGCAGATATTGAACATTTCCTGCCACGACGTAATATTGGACGGAAATATCGTGTTATTTTACATAGTAAGGAGATATCCGTTTTGAGATTGCATTTTGTTCAGTAACTATTACATAAAATAACTTGTTAAAACCCGTGTTTGAAAGGAACACGGGAGTTAATTATAATTTATAATTATTTATTATTATAATTCTGAATATTTTGTTTGCTTCCACAAGCTTCATTCCAATTTCCAGAAACAAGATCGTCTGTTTACACATTGCTAATAACGAATCATTATAAAGTAACTAGAATTAATTGTTATTACTAAGTAAATTGTACTTTTTTAAGTACGTGATATGTAATCCATTTGATGGCGGCCATATTGGATTTGGATCTTTTTTGTTATTTGATATGTTATTATTTTTGAGTGTCTTCGTTTCGGCGACTAACTTGGATTTACAATGATACAGAATATTAAATTGTATTGTCATCAGAACTGAAGGGTACTAATAATAATTATCGATCAAATCAAAAAAATATGTTAATAAGAAGGGGTCAAATATCAATTATAATACTTAATTTGACCCAAACAAACAAAGAATGGTAATGGTGGACATGGTAAACCATATAAAATTGTTTAATAAACATTATTTAAGTGTTTAGAATATAAAGTTTTATGTATCATTTGACGCGTTACTGTTCGAACAATGTGTTTCGTTAATGGCGCCCAACGAGGGACCTCGCTCCAAACTTTTGCTCCGGAACAGCGGGGCTAGCTCGCAATGTTCAACTATAATGCTTCTGTGTGACTGCACTCGATTATGTTCCAAATCTGTTTAAAGTTGCAACTTAAATATACAAATTTCTACTTATAAAATGCTAGTTACGTTGCGTTACATGTTTTTGGGTAGGTAAAATATATTCTTTTCTTGTTTAACCAAGTTGATTAATTATTATTGGTAATCTAATACTTACCAAATATGTACTTACAAAATTTTAATGATGGATTTCGTTGTGCCGGTCTGGCACCATTGAAAGAAATGAATTTCGGATTTAAAATCATATTAATTACCTTGTGGTTAATTCATAATGTGGGAAATAATATCTTTACAAAAATATGTTCCATTTGAATGCAAAATTTTATTGCAGACAGCGACACCAAAATCGAATTAAATTTCTCATTAAATGCTGTGAAAGTATGAATATTTGCAATTATATCGCACCTTTTATATTGCAGCTTTGTCCCGTTTTACGTGGTGTTTTATTTTTCTACGGAACGATAGATATAATCGTATAAAGTCTTTTTTTATCGTAACTCTAAAATCGATTTTTTGAAATGTGTCGTTTTCGTCCCTAAAAATAAAAATATTATTTTAATGTAATAATATAACTCGTGAGAAGCATGAGGGGCGATATCTAAATGCATCTATGTGCATGTAATACTATACTAAGCATTATCTTACTACTCGTACTCGTGTCTAATAACACAGCTGGCAGACTTTGAGTAAGTATTCTCTGAATATAAAAAAAAGCGCGTACAACCCGGTCTCTATAATAATAGTAATATGAGATAACTAGGAAAGGTGTGCATCTGTAGTATATTGGTTGGTTTAAATTTTTTCTCTTACGAAAATACTTTAAGACACTGAAATAGACAAATATACCACGCCGAAGTCCATTTTGTACAATGATCGTATCGCTGCAATTTGCATTGTATTAATGAAAATAAAATATAACATAATAAATAAATAAAAGTTTTGTTAACCGGTTATTTGTTTATTGAAAATAAAGATAATAATGATGTACATAATGTACTAAAAACTAATTCGGTAGGTCCTACGTAGCAGTCATTATACATTGTCTGTTCATCATTCTACGGTATTGATCAGACAAAATAAAGAGACAAATAAATAACCGGGCAAGCAAAATAAAACCGTTGAATAAGAACTCTTATAAAAATAGACTTATTTCCATAGCAGCTTGATTAACGGGCGGAGTCGATTACAAGTTGAAACAATGTTAGCTTGCGGCACAATTTGACGCGTTTCAGATTGAACGTGTTTTAGTAATGGCGGCCATACAGGGACTTGGTTGCGAAGTTTGCTCTCAAACAGTGAGTCAGCGTTCACGACACGATCACAATGATTTTGTGCGACTGCACTTGAATGTGTTCCAAATTAAATGTGCCAACTCAAAGGCAACTTTGACGGCGACGGCCAGATCAATGATTGTGTTCGGTGAAGGTACGGAGATAAGTGAGGATAGGAGTAGGATATCGTCTTATATTAGACTCAATGCGATAAAATATATCGCAGTAACATATATTGTGCACCCTTTTGCACAGTTGTAAATTGATTGAATTCAGTTCGAATTTAAATCTAGTTAGCGTAAATTACTTTAATATACTTTTGGTGTTGCTTTTTGGTAATTTGTTACACTTGGTGATGTACAGATGCATACGTATGTTATCAACATTTTTAGGCTTATTAGAAATATGCGACTAAGGCAAGAAATAAAGCAAGCACCCCTCTTATTTCTTCATTTTTAAGACTTTATATCTCCAAGCGTAGAGACCAGATGATTTCCAGAATAAGATCAGGGACAGATTTCTAGATAAAAATCTGTTACGTATATAAAATATAATATAATTATTTAAAATACGTTACGATCTTTAAAAAAATCGTTTATTTTGACGTACCTTGAGTGTAGTTAAGAAACTTCAATAGTTTGCAATAGTCAGAAAAGTCATCTCTCAGATAACACACATTTCTTCAGTAAGATTGGATTTAATTTTGTTCCAAATTAATTTGGCCGTTCAGCTTTAGGACAGGTGCCATAAATTGTTATGAAACTGGAACCGACTGCGGCCAATTTTCCGCAAATATCCCGCTGTCAATTGTTTTACCTGAGTGGCAGCTGAGTAATATATCTGCGCGCGTATGTACTGAACATCGATTATGAGCTAATATGCACAAACAATTAGCGAGTCTGACGTACGTATTACTTAAACAACATTTTACGGCAAGTTGGCACAGGACTAAATTTATGTATCTCAGTTCCCTCCGGATCTCATTAATAAAATATGAATGAATCGGTCCGAACACAAAGTGATTCAGTAAGTGCACGCTACATAAACACTTTTCAAAGCAGAGCACACTAGCAAACGGAGTCGTACCTTCAACCAAACTCCTGGTATGTATACGCTTTAAAGGGAAACGTAAGTAAACATGAAATTAGTTTTGCGTGCGCCCCCAGTTACTTAGCGGGGTGTAATTGCAGAGATGAAATTAAATTGCTTTTCAGTGAATAACCTGCCCGAGCAGAGTTGACGCGTTCTAATTACTGCTCGTTAAAAACCTTGTTAATGAATTAGTGCTTAATAAATTAACTAAGATTTAGCTCCCGAGTACGCTGTGCTTAGATTTCTCATACCGCGCTTAGTTAATTTAGTTTAGGAGGTAGACTTGCTTGTGCCGCTTCCGCGGTACAGCTGTCGTAGCATCGTGGCTCGATCAAAGAACAGAGTAACGTTTACTTTGTGTGATATTAATCCCAAAGAATACTACATCACTACTAATTGTCGAAGGTCCTAGAATGCGGAACAGGGACGGACATACGGAAATATCCAGCGGAGTAAAAAAAAATTATACGATGATTACAAGCGAAATGTAGTAAACGCAATCCGTCCATATCTCCGTCGGCCTGAAGAGTTCCGATACAGCTTCCATCGATAAGTCTCCCGCGCGGCTTCCACATAAATTTGGTACCCTCGCTGTCGGTATAAAGCGACCCGTAATGGTCAGTAAAACTTTTCAAATGACCACGGGGCTGAGACGGTCGCTCGCGAGAGTTTCGGCCATAATATATAGCTGACCTCATTTCTGGCAGTATCATCAGGTAGCCTTTGTGCCCGTTTCATAGCTTTGTTACAGATCTTCTCTTTGAAGTTGTCAAGTTTTAGTAGGCGTACCTATACTTAACGGCACCAAACACCTTTATAACTTGACAGAGTATATCTATTTGCCATCCATCCAGTATGGTATTGGTATGCTATAACTATTTTACTAGTCGTATAATATTTATATTGGAGTCAGTAAAAATAAAAAGAGCACTTACAAAAAAAAGTATATATAAGTATATAAGTATTTTCGGAAATAACTTTTCAGAAGCTTTAGAAGACTTTAAAGTTAGTATTTTGCAACGTAAGTGCTTCTTAAGTCGTAAAATGTTAAGCATGCCTTTTGCAGGTAATATATAAATAATTTCTTTCACTTTCAATAAACGCTTCTGTGACTTATATTTACGAATGGTAAAGGCAGAAACGGTATTTTTAGCACAAATGCGGCCGAATGTAAATTACAACGAATGTTTCTCATTTGAGGATTTGTGGCTGTTTTAATTCGAACTCCATTTCGTATTTCGGAAATTGTGTTTGATTTAAGTTTCTGTTTAGCAATATTTAAGTCCATATTAAATTCTAGTTTCAGTTATGAAATTTTAGTTTTAACAGTAAAATAGTTTTATATGTATGTCAACAATAAGTAAATATTTGATATTTTTTACGTGTAAAATTAAAACGATTTCCTGGACTTAATCAATTTCCTTAATTTTACAGACAAAACTTAATTTTTTTTTTGTATAATTATAAGAACAAAAAAATATGAAATATAAAAGGGATGCACGATTTTTTGATTTTATTATACGTTCAATCCAACATTTTATCTCTTGTATTGAACGTAATGATTTAAAACCGGTAGAACGAGACTTAATTTAAATATCCCGATGAGCGAGTGACATACAACATCAGAATACCTTGCAGTCATTGGAATTAGAACATTATTAGGTCTGTCCAATTTGTGGCCGGCTCCAAGCTATGCCTATACTAGTATTGGGACGAGTGGGTTTTGTTTGCATCTCTTTATCCAATTCCAGTATATGAGTACTTTACATAGATTATTAGAATGAGATACAGCATGTTATTGTATGCCGGTAGGTATCTCATAGCGCAAACCTCATATATATTTTCAAAGGTTTTAAACAAGATCATTCATATATTTCATATACTTTATCTTTAAGCCTTTTTTCCATGAATACACAAATTTACAAGCTGCATTATATAATTTTTATTTACAGTTTTTATACATTGTATACTGCGTTTAATAATTACTTATTTAGGTACTTCATTCAGTTGCTTGACCCGAAGCGTCTCTAGAAAATCTTAAAGAATAAGATTCTACCTTAAAATGCGGCGGGATTTAATGGACTTAAATCCAACCACGGAGCAAAGATTCTCATCCCGTGGAAGCTAATTCACTGAAAATACTGCAAACAAGCTCAGAATATTATACGAGTAATAAGAGTATTACCGACTTGTTTCATCGGGGCCGGGATTGAATGCAAGATAACTTTTATAACTTATTCCAACTACAAAAAAGCATAATGATCGTTTCTAATATACCGTACATAATAATAAGTAAGGCCGTCGCTACCAACAAATTACAATAATCTCAAACACTTTGTATTTATTTGTAATTAGACATAAGACCCTGAAATACTTAAATAATTTAGAGAGGTTGTAAATTGAACACCGACGTAAAGCATTGAAACCCAACCACCTGAGAATCTAAGGACTGAAGTTCTTATTCCGTGCTAACTAATTTCTAGGAAATACTGCAAAGCAATGCTTTTACATGGTGAGAAATATTATTCCCAAAAGAGTAAAGCGGGTAGGAAGAATTACGAGGGTATTTCATGTCGTTTTATATGATGCAGCTTATGCATCGCTTATTACGTTCCTATTATACAAGTTTGTCGGGGTGGAAATCATGTTCTTTGTGGCTGGGATGCTGTATTTTTGTTTTTCCCGAAGGCAAATCTCTCCTAAAGCTAGGCGATGATTGTGCTAGCGAAGCGGCAGTGACAATCCATAGAACTGCTATAAATATAATTCTTAAAATAACCAATTTTCTTTACCTAGTGTAGTTTTACTGCATTGACAAGCTTACTCGGTGTACAATTATTATATTACAGGTACAAATAATGATTATATACAGCATTAGTTTTCCAAGATAAACAATTAAATAGTTTTAACTTAATTTTGATGTAGGATCCAATCTATACCTATGATGCATGGATTGAAACTACAAAATATCCAGAATGAATCATAAACGGTTTTAAAGTAATAACGAGTTTCGCAATTAGTGTGAAGTGCTTAATATTGAAAATCTCTTAACTCGCACACACAGAGACTGAATAACGACGTGCTGTGTACGCAGAATGTACAGTTAAATTGAGGCAAGAGCCCTTCATAACTACATATGTATATTGTGAAGTCTTTGAAGGTTGAAGTCCAATGCTTACTTACGCTATATATCATGTACTAGAAAAAATAAGGGTATTCTCTTTTTTTGTAAATTTTATTTAAACGTTAATGCTTTCAATACAGCACCAGAGATTTATGTGTAAGGTAAGTAAAACCACATTAAAATTGTCCGCACCAGAGAGACCACGCCCCGGCTAATGCCTCCCATACAGATACGGGGGTTATTTATCGCATTTTTAAACGATTCAGCTAACTCGCCTTCTGGCATTACTCCTACTCTACTGTCCTGTTATGTTACGCAAAAATACAAACAAGGTTTCATCAGATTTTGACTGTTCTGTGCTATTTGCTGCTATGCGAACATGTGCTATCGACAAATAGATAATCCATAAAGTTCATAGTGATACACAATTTGACCCAACCGCCACCACCCACATTCGACCCAACGGGATTCTAATGGGTTTATAATGACCAGCAGCTATTTATCGAGTATGTCTGCGTTTGCTCGAATATACGAATACGAATAACTAACTTATTCTAAAGAAAAAAATGGAGTGAAGAAAGTATTCATATCTTATAAATAATCTATAATACAGTCAGTATTTTTTTATTCATGTGTTTGAACCAAACATTTCTATATAATTTTAAATGTCTCATTTTATTAGTGTTTTTTCTCGGTCTCATAAATAAAATCGAAAACAAGCATTCCATTCTGGTTTTAACAGTATGAAAGTGCAAATCCATGCGGAATTACCGCGACATCCGCTAGGATCCCAGACCCGTAGAAAAACCGAATTGACACAAATATCACGAACGTGGAGCTCGCCACACAAACGCACGAAACACTCTTAGAGTAACAGGTCGTGGGGATACATAGTAACATGTATATATCGGATAGTATAGTATAGTAACTTACTGAACTCATCATCATCTTTAACCTAACTTCTACCCTATATTTTTCTGTAAAGATTTACTTATTTTTGCATTAGTTTATCTTATTATTGTAATGAAATAATATACTGCCATCCCAAGCATATATACGTCTGCTTTATACCACTCGATCAATCGTTACCGAAGTTAACGAGATTCGGTAATAGATAGAGATAGATGAGATGCCCCTGCATATGACATATTGTCTTTGCATTGAATACATTTAACTATTACTAATAGTAAGATTAAGTACATCTATAGACAAAAACGTCATAGTTTCTTTTTGTACTGATTCCATCATAATCATAAACCCCTCACTTACGATCGGGCTTCTCATGATTCAATTGATTAGCTAGTAGGCAATTTGTCAGGCTAGTTAAGTGATAATGTATGAAAGAGAAACATTTGGAATTTGGAGGCAGTACCGCCACAGCTATTTCTGCTTTATGACAGCACTATTTTTCTGCTTTGAAAGCAACTCGTAATCGACTTTAAACTTTAACAAATAAAGTATTTGTATAAACTCTGCGTTACTCAATAAGATACAATTTATTGGCGTTTGACATTGATAGCGCGACCGCGTGCACTGAATGCAACATCGTCGGATGTAAGAAGACTCGTCCTTTCAAATTCTCAAAGCAATAATTTTAATTTGGTTATACTCGACAAGGTCCAGTGTTTACATATAATATTCTCATCAACCTGCAAAGGAGCTCCATCAGCAGAAATATTCTGAATGGATCATCCCTACTAGACTGTCAATAGAGCTTTTCACTATTCAGATTGCATCTCCGATCGCAGTTGCAAGGCACCTTTCAAACGCCAATTGATAGTATTCAGATTTATTTACAAGGTTGTGGGTTAAATTGTAAGATCTGTCGGTCGTGCTTAAAGCGATGATGTTTCTTATATCATTCTCAATATCTTAATATGCGCTGATTAATAAGTATAATAAAACAACTAAAACCCAAGCATTACAACTAATCAACACACGGAATAAGAGCGCTAGCATCAGTCATCAACATCATAATTATCTGCATGTATTTAACGAAGGCACCGCGCGCCCTCCGAGCCGACAGCCGTAACGAAGGCTCCACCACGCAATAACTCTGCATTATTATTCAGTTTTACGAACAAAGAACTTTTAAGGCACATAACTTGCTGCAGTGGGAAAATATTCCCAGGCACGTCTTACCGCAGAACACTTCAAGTGCTGCATTTCGTAACTTTGTTCTAAAGACAAGCTAACAGTCGGTTTCAATTTGTATAAAATGAGAATTCCATATTTTCTTCATATTTTACGTTT
>DWGW01000309.1:0-16281 GCA_018247775.1 Udranomia orcinus
CAATTTTGCATACTTAAGTCAATTTTTCGGTTTTGGAACTTGTGACGTTGTTGCACCGAAGGAGCGACATGGTGATTGTTAGCCAAATATGCCGTTCGCAAATACGAATAGCCATGTGACGTAGCACACTTAAACAAAATTATACTCCAATATAATTTGTAACAAGAGTCGTTATACCAATATCTAAATATATATCTATATATTATATATTTGTTCGTATATATAAAGCTATGCCGAGGCGTCTAACAAACTATACATCTATATATGAAGGCTCTTTAAGGCTTAACATTATGAAGTTCAAGGTTGAAACATTTGCAGATAGGAATTTTCGTATAAAAATGGCGGTAGATTGATATTATTCTGTTGGGTACGTGGTAAAACTTTTTTTTATGATAGTTTTTTTTTCAAAAATTTTTTCACGTTAATTGCTCGATCACCGTTGTATATAACCGATGGTACATTTTTATTTAACACATAAGACTGCCGTATTGTATACATAAATTGCAATGTAAATTTGGATTTTCTTTTATATCTTTGTTCTGTGGTGTATAATAAAGATTATTGTTATTTTATTATAATGATAGATATCACGTACGTATATTTTACGTTGAAGTTTAAAAATATTGGGTAAAAGCACTATAGCGAAATTTTTCCATAAAGGTAGATTACGTATCTACACGGAAAATTTAGCTACAATTGATCAATAATCTATCTTAAGATTGGTATACATTTATCTGGAGATTGATCTTACGAGTATATTATCTGATAAAAAGTCTGAAAGTTATTTCATCGGTCATATAGAAGATGTTCGCAAATGGAAGATGACAAAAAAATTGAAAGTAAAAAAATATTTTTGAAAATCGAATAAATAAAAAAATATATATATTTCGCTTAAATATGCGCGCGCACGCAATCATAGACTTGTACATTATTTATAAACTTTCAATCAAAATAGATAAAGTATTTACGACTTTTGTTTAGTTGTTGTTAATTAAATTGTTATTAATCAAAGTAGGTCATAAAATTTGATGATAAACTTCTGCGTTGCTAAGGAGTTTAAACATCTCTAAACATTACACAATTACAAAACCTTATATAAAGAAATATGTAGGTAAATGTTTGGTACAGTTACGATACATTCGTTAATTCTTGTAACAATACATAGCGATATATAAGCACTAAAGCATGTCCTACAAGGATTCGAACCCGAATTCCGTATAGAAAATCACATGTACTAATCACTTTATCAATACAGGGCTTAACTAACATCGTAGCTTAAACGGGTGTCATAATCTATCACTGTCCGTCGACGCTTAACAGCAACGTTTTAAATACAATGGTCGCAGTTAATGTATTGTGTGCAGTCGTATGTCTGTATGTCGTCGTCTGCATGTATGTAAGTCGTTGTATTAAACAATGAAACTAAACACTTGAAGCAATATATGTTGTGTAAGAGATTTACCGAAGTAGGTAGTCTAATAGTATAATACTACTGTACAAATAGTTCCGTACATTTTGAAAATGATTTGAATATGGTAAAATCTGTTACGGCTTGATTCCAGTGGCACCATTGCCACACTTATTTCTGCTTCATAACAGCAGTACTCTTGCTGCTGTGTTCTGGTTCTGGTGTGGTGTGGACTGTCCAAGTTAGTCCTAAGAATTAACATCATCATCTGTTATCAAACTCAGAACTTCGATCCTCTTAATTCGTCATGATTGAATTGGTAATGATAAAACTCATACGACCATAGGTTATCACTCACGTGTTGGAACGTATGTAAACGTAATAAGAAAAATTGCACGCCTTTGAAGTGTGACAATATCCTTGAGTTGGCTTTAATCGGACCGAATTGGAGCAGATGCAAACCAGTATGTCTCAGACCTACTCGATAAGCCGATCGATCATCATACTTACGCCTTTTATTGGTCCCTTTTTAATTTATTTCAGAGAAACAAAAATATGTGTTACGGTAAAATTTTGTTACCAAAAAGGGTGCCTTTATAAAATTATATTGTCTTCTCTTTTTGTTTGTACAAGACTAGGAGAATATCTATTTGCCAGTTGTCACTACAAGCCACGTACGTACACATATCCACACGATATTTTCGTAATCTTGTGCATTTTGTGTGGAAAGGAATATACTTAACCGAAGCGTTCCAACTTACTCCTCAAGGGAATCAACGCATTTGTAGTCGTCCTAAAAAAGGACTTCGATTCTAACTCAGGTTGATTACAGATGTCCATGGGCGGCGGTGACCACATACCATCAGTTAGACTGCAAGCTCATTTTTCTGCCAGTTATTTAAAAAAACGCGATAAGAGCATTTAACTATTAAAATCACTTCAACCTATAAAATTATAATTTCTTTAAAATTAAATTAATGTTCAGAAAATTACCCTTCACTAATTCCTAGCGCCAAGTTCGAGAGCATCGGACGATAGCGCAGACAAGTTTAATTTATCAGCGCTACCGATAACTACTGCGAGACTTTCTAGACTAGGAGGCTGCAATCAATCTGCTTCAAGAATATTTTTTATGTTAAATATTTTTCACATAGCTTCGATTCCGGGCTCTATCTAAAACGCTATTTAGTTAAATATAAATAAAGTTATTTCTTTATTTTAATTAAGTGATTTGACGTTAAGTAAAAAAGAAGAACAAATTGATTTGTTACAATACAATTAAATACCTAACAGAGAAGTAACAAACAGATTTATATTTTTTATCAATTATGTTTACAAAGATGAGAAACAAAAAACTCTAACCAAAAAAATTTAATGTTTAAATATATTATTCAAATTGCATACCGAGTTTCATGGTAAGCTCATGGAGTATTGCGAAAATCAAATCAGTTTACACTCAACTATAACGGAAAGTTTAATATTGGTTTCGTTTACTCTATTTATTCCGCGCGTGGGATGTTCCGTGAGGCATCGCGTCTTCGGTTGATTCAAACGAATTCTAGTTTAAATTTCATTTCCAACCAAAAAGAATTTCCACCCATGTGTTTACGAGGTCGATTTTGTCGAACTGATTATTATTTTGCTTTTGGAAAGGAATCCAATTCCAGACAGTCCATGGGTTCTCATAAACGGTACACACATATTTCTATTTTGACGAAAATAATATTACACGCATTATATAATTCCTATGCAATGTTCTATTAAAACTAAATTCTATAATACTAAAGACGATTACGCCGGAAATAAAGATATATTGTAATGTACAAATTGGCGCTAAAAGGTCCTTCTTTCATGTAAATTATGTGTCCTGTGTATAATTTTTTATTTCATTACCTTACAGATGCTGGTACTTTTCTACTTCCTCCTCGCAATCCAGCTGTACCCGGCTGCTACCATACCCAGCAGTTACAAGACCGAACCAGCGAAGCACTCCATCGCCGTCACCCACGCGAACGCCTTGCCAATATTAGCCACTATCGAGATATCCCACAAGACAAGACAGAAGAAGGGGCCGAGCATACCTCTCTCGATCCCGGTGTCCCACCAGCTACTGGTTCCGAATCTACACGTGATACCCATTCAACACCACATTCACACCGATTTAAACCACATAATCGGAGACAACAAGGTGATCATAAGCCAGAATGTTCACGCAAAGAACACCACGCATACTCTGATCCCGGTGCTGATTCCAGTACACAACTTCGTGCCGGTCCACGATCTCACGGTGATTCCCCTGCACCGAGTGGAGACGAAGATCTTCAAGGAGAACGATGAGGATAGGTACCGCACGCCGCTGGGCGGGTACGGCGCGGGCTGGGGCTACGGAGGCCACGGCGCCGGACACGGCTTCCATTACGCTTACGGTTAGAAGACAATGTATTCGAATAAATTAAGTTATTTTTTCTATGTATTGTTTTAATTTTTCCCGTTGTCATTAATTAAAGTCAATATGTATTGCCCCAAGTGTAGAATTGTGGAATGTACTGTATTCCTTATGAGGACGTTATTAAATATCTGTATATGTATTGTTATCAATGTGATATTAAAATTATCAGCGCCATAAAAACTATTAATCACTGATTGACTGACTTGTTACTTAATTTTCACTTACAGCCAATTTCTCTGATTACACACACCCACACACACTGATCGACTGTAATAAAACAAACATCGTAAGAATTAGCAGTTTGGTACACAAACGATAATCATAACTTAATGAGCATTAAAATACTATGCCTCAGTAATATATTTTATGTAAATTTATCTTCATAACTTGAAAAAATAATACGACATTCGTATTAATAGGGAGTACCGTAGAAATACCAAGCCGCGTTAGATAATTAAGTACCCTAGTTATTAACTCCAGTCTGTCCAAGACTGGAGAAATTCCTCTCGCTTTCTGTCACTTATCAGGGCGGTGTCAGTAAGTGCCTTGTACCCAGATAACATTAATTGAACTTTTGTTTTTATTCTCGCTCTTATCTTGCATGCTACTATCGAGAAAAAATTACTAAACAAAAAGCAATAAATGTGATTGAATCGTACGATTGCTGTACACACACCTGTAGACGATTTCTACCTCGAAATCGCTCACAGAATCATATTGCTTATTATTCTTATATCATAACAGCCCATAGGTATTTACAACCAACCTATAAATTAAATGTAAGAACGATGAAACCAATACCTCCTAATTTCGTCTTTACAGACTTTATTCTTAAAAACTATAGGTGTAGAACACTATTTCCCATGTACAGTGGTAAAAATGAGATGTAAAAAACGTCTCATTTTCTTTTCCTGTAAAGTTCCGATTCTTATGATAGGAAAAAGTGGTATTTTATCGTCGAAAACTAGATGCGTTGTCACTCCAGAGAACTGAAGAAGAATCCCAACCTCTCATCAAATCGTACACAAAAATGCAAAAGGCATTCTTAGAGTGTTAAGGGGGACAGTGGTACTATCTTCGACTAAATTTTCGTGATTCAGTCTTCTAGTTTGACGGGTGTGATAGAAGAACTTCTTATTATATAATTTCAGTCGACATAGTCCTGAGAGTAAGGGATACAACAAGATCCGTAGGGTGACTATTATTATGGGAAACTTAGACACAGCTTATTATTATTCATGAACCGTGGTCAAAGATTGCGACCCGTCTTCTGCTTGAATATAAATACAAAACATATACACCTAATAATGGTCATTATTATATTCATGTACAATAAAGTTTTATATTTACCTTATTAAAATTCATTTGTTTAACTGATATCTAAGTCAGTATTCACACATCGTCCGAAATATTTAAATATAAAGGTATATTCTACTACATTTTATCTGGACCGACAATAAAAGAAATTCTAATACTGTGAATATTGAATATCATAGTCCAAATAAGTTTATTTAAAGATATTTGTCTACTTCTTGTTTTTACCTGCGGCTCTGCCCGCGTGTGAAGCGCCTAAGCGCCAAAGAAGTAGAAGAAAAAAATCTTGAGCGATTCATATCAAAAACTTCCACTCAATTTTCTACGCCCATCAGTGATGATTTTTGCCATAAAAGTACCTTATATTTAAAACTATCTCCGTACCAAATTTTCATCTAAATCTACTAATATATAACTGGTGTATGAAGACTGAAACAGAAAACGAAGAATTCCGAAATTAGCACGCGGTTATTCTAATACGTCAAAAACACAAATCAAATATTACTGCAATCATGCCTGCATCATGCGACGATCATGTCTTAGTCACACCTTTATTGTCTAGAAAACTTTCTTGAGTAATAATAGCACAGAATCCTTATTATCGATAGAGATTATACTATCTACAATTTGTCTGTCTACTCGTTATCGCATCACGCAGACACGGATGACCAGTTCGGCATCAGTATATATTAGTAGAATTGTTCTCATGTTCCGTTATATTACCCGCCGTGTTCTGTAGCTATCGGGCGACGGAACAGTTGTACTCGTGAGACGGTACCAATACATATTGTGTTCTTATAACAAATTATACACATTTATATCTCTGCTACTCCTATAAATAATTGATAGTTTTGTGACGTGTGACTCTGCTAGACATATTTTTGGTGCCAAAACAAGATTCGCGAAGTGGATACTAGTGTTGCATTTTTGGTAAGTCATTAATTTCATGGACTACTTTTTAGTAAGATAAATCGTTTGTTGGTTTAATAAAGAATGAATACGAGAAACTAATGAATGGTGTGTGACAAAATTAATTCATTATTTATTTTGACTATTAGACTTCTTTTTCTGTAATGTAGAATGTGGGTTTTTAGTTTAAATTCAAATCAAGTTAGATTTCATTACGAACCAGTTACTATTAAATTAAATGCTTCAAATCTGGGTAATGAGAGATTATTAAGAACAAAATTCATTTTCTATCTTGTACAATCAATTTATGATTCTTCTAAATTTTATTCTACATTTTATCCAAAATAAAATTACTAAGTTCCTTACTATTAAGAAAAAAATCATTTCTTAGGGAAAGATACAATTTTATTTATTTTAAACACTACTTATATGTTTTTTGTAAAAAATAAAAATGATTTGAATTAAATTTGTAGTTGGTGCTCTCTCTTCTATAGCAATATTAAAGATAAAAGAAAGGATACATTTAAGGTAGGATTTTTTGCAAAAAAAAATTCAAATAAAACTTCAAATAAAACACTGCAACAATAGTACTGCTGTTTATGCAGAAATAGTTGTGCCTCCAGAGACGAACCATAAAATGTTCAACCACCTTCGGATATTTGCTCTTCAGTCCTTCACTCTTGGTAAAGCTGTCATGTATATCACGTATGTTATGTTATGTGCAATTTGGTGTTATTAGGCATTATTGGTTTCCTGTCGAATTGCCCTAACGATACCTCTCCATCGAGCTCTATCCAAATACATGAAACATCAAAAATATCGAATAATTTATTCTAAGTTCGCGTTTAACAAAAGTCAGCTGTTGAATACATCGTTTGCAGATAGTTACAAATTCATGTGGCGCGTTGAAAGTGAAATGTGATCGAGAAAGTAAACCACTTGCACAAACAAACATACCAAGTTTTAAATGTAAATACAAATAACTTTAGGAACAAAATTGAAATATAATACGTGCATGTAGGTACGTAAGCGACGACATTTCAAAGTAGATAGTTTATCAATTATTGCAAAAAAACTAATTTTTAACACTAAACCAATCACTTCTCGGTACAATATTAAGTTATTTTTACCCTTTAATAGTGGAAATTTTTCAACAGGTTTTCAACAATCATTTTCTCCAACAATAACGTTCTGAAGCCGACAGTTCCACAATAGCGTTCAACAACAAAGCATTGATTAATTAGTTACCATAGAAACTGGGAACTTGAACAAAATGAGGTGAGAAATAATTAAGATTGTTTAGGTTATTTAAAGCAGCTTTCCCACTGCACGGAGTAGTAAACAATAATATATACATTTTATAAATACAACCAACTTAATAAATTTCTATCAATCTATGATGTCTGTAATGAATCTTGGTCAGCGCTATTTAAATTGTAAAAGAAGAAAAAGTTGTATATTGGTCGGAAAGAAGTACGTTTCATATTAATTTTAATCTTCTAGATTAAAATCTAAATTAAAAAAATCTTCTTAAAAAGAAAAAAGCGCTTTGTTCCTTCGCATTTGCATAGGAAAAAAAGTCTCAACATTTTAACCGCAAAGTGTACAGCCAGCTTAATACAAAGACAATAAAATTGAAAATTATTGATATTCAACAAATGGGAAAACTTCTCTATTCTTGTTTTAAATTAAGTGCCTAATGTTTGTTCCAGGACGTTCTTCGGTTTATACTTATGCTTTGCGTTGTCCACGGTTAGCTGTAAGCCTTTAAATGGTAAGTAAACAGTCTAACCGAGGCAACATGCAAGTTATCTTCCTATTAAAACTGTTTTCGAAAGTTGGTATCCACTTCCACCAACAAAGTCTCAAGACTTAAGTTATCATATCCCTTGAGGCAGGTCTTAACAACGACAACGTAAATAATAAGCAACTTAGTAATAAAAATAAATAACGTTTACATGTACTATGACAAAGTCACTGATTTACCTTACAGACAGACAGACAGCATTACTTTCACATTAATAATATTAGTAAGGATTACTTGCTGTACTATAATTAAGCTGCACACAATAGAATTGTTTACATTTTTTCTGTTTTGACTTTGGACCTTGGATTAAATGTGCAAGAATCGATCTACTCGAACCTGTACAAGCACTACACAAATGTATTATAGATAATGTGTTGTGGATAGTGGGTTGGTGTCCACCGTATCAGGTGGACATAGCTAGTACAAACAGTACATACAGCCAGATAACACTACATATTCAAAGTAACACATAAGGACTTCGTGTGTCATGGGTATTATGGACAACACACAAAGGAAACTCATATTCGGGTAACAAAATTTAAACTCCTCTTTCAAATATTTCGTTGGGAATCGAACTCAAAGTTGGATTGTCAAAATACAATACAAATACTCCTTTATCGTGCACACAAACTCAACATTAGCATGCATATATGAATTAGGTGCACAAAAGTCGGCCTTATTGCTAGTTAGTTATAACTTTTGGGTAGAGGTAGTTACACAAAATTTCTTCATATTTTTAATGAATTGTTCCTCAGGATACATCCTAAACAAGATGTCTGGTGCAGCGTACAAAATAATGCTTAAATCACAAACTTGGCCCGTCGCGAGAGATAGATGTGAAGACGATGGAGGAAAGCTGGCCGTTCCTCAAACACAGGTAAGCTGCGATTCTATGAATGTAACAACAATAGATCTGTTCTTAGAGCAGTTTGTTTGCAGACCTAGTTTAAGATGTTGTTAAACGGAACTACTTTTTGCAATAACGTAACGTAATTTGTAATGTATTTTTCTATTTTTTTTTATTGTAATTATATTTGTAAGATATTTTTCTAAATAATTCCTGTATTTTTTTGTATCTTATTTACACTTACACTCCTATTTAAAGATGTTGTAAAAGAGATTTCCTTTTTGCTTGTTTATAGGTTTGTGTTGGTTTATGTGAGTGTAACGTCAATGGATTTGTTCTACCTTATAGGTAGCAGTTTGAATGTGCAGTCCAGTTTAAAGGTTTTATAAAATAAAAGTCTTTTAGCAACAATGTCTGCGATTGACTTTGGGTAATACTTCTTCGAGCTCCTTGCATTTAAACTATTCAATTGAGCAGAGAGGTTCTTATCGTAATCTTTATTGCCGGCTAGCAACCACTGCTACCGACGGCTATCGGTATGCAGAATCATACATATAATATATCTCGATCTGACAACAAATGGGGATATCTAAATTTAACCCAATTCGCTTTTCGACATAACATGGTTCTATCTCTATTTGTTTTAAGTTATTTTCAAACAAGGTCTGTTTTGGTACATTTTCCAATCATATCTAAACATAATATGACATGTCGCGATGAAGACTAGCGTAGACACTCTTTTAATTGGAAAAAAAATCATGAGCCTGTAAATGATTACGCATACTCTTATACTTCTCAATATTTCCGATCCTTTTATGTATAAAAAATAAAAAATAAGAGTATCTGCCCCCAAAATGAAATACCATAATTGGACTATTTACCTGTAATGGGTTACTTTGCAAGCAAAGAAGTAGGTGTTAAATTGAATATTAATTACCAGTGTAACTTTTGTAATCCATTATATTAACACCTTTTTTCCTCTGAATTTTGAACGCGAAACATAAAAATTGCAAATTGTTGTTCAAATATTGATCAAAGGGAAAGTTTTCTAATTGCTTCTCAATCACGCTCGAACGGCCCAAATAAATTAATAAAAAAACTTTTTATATAACAAAGTTTTTGTCAAAATTTGAAGCTTTACCTTTCCGGCCTTTCTGAGTTTTTCAGAGTTTTTCGTTTATTACCCGCGCAAGCTGATCCTTTTAAGCAAACTCAAGTGTATTTGTTACTCAAATTTGATTTCTTTGTTCCAATTCGATGTTAAGAAGTAGAGCTACAGCGAACTTCAGTTATTCACAGCAATTTTTTTTGATTTCAATTCCTTACATATAATTTTATATATAGGTACATACCACTTTAACTAATAAGTCATAAACGCTACTTACTGGTATTAGCTTATACAATTAACTTACTAACTGGCTACCCACCTGATATTAAGCAGTCACTGCGCTCCGTTTGCTGGATACCTTCAACCAAATCCAAAGGAGACTCACAGCCCCCGGACACCTTGATCAAGCCTAAAGAAACTTGAATTTCTATCTCATACACAATCATTTTGAATGCGGTACTTTACGACGCCGACGGCACCGCCGTTATACCTATTACTGCCCTATAACAGCAGCTCAGTGGTGTGCTTTGGGAGAGGCCTATGTCCAGCAGTGGACCGATGTGGGCTGATGATGAACAGCAGTATTCTTGCGTTCGAACTTAGTCCTCAGGGGTAGTAACAAGTTTGTGGTCGATCTAACAGCGTTTGTGGTCGACCCAAGCATAGCCGTGACCACTTTTCTCTGATCTGACTCTACAGCTACTACACAGCACAATACACTCACAGATACTGAAACCAATATTTTCTTCCAGGACGATTTCCTGTTCATCCAGAAGCTAGTCCGCGCGATGCACTACCCCAGCGTAACCGACAGCAAGTTCAAGCTGCTGGTGTGGCTCGGCGTCAACAACCTGCACGACCACAGGACATGGGTGACTGTTGATGGTAAATGTCCTTTACTAGAGATAAGTGACTGTTGACCGCGAGAGTTAATATTAGCTACATCGATAACCCTCACTATTTTTTTAACCAGGGCTAGTCTCACAATCCTCAATGCATATAATCTACTAACTACTATTTCCAAAGTGTTAGAACTTTTTAGGTTTTGTGATCGTGTAATAAACTAAGACGCCCTTTTGATAGCGATATTGTTCCTAAAACACGTGTGACCCAGTTATAGCGCTGGAGTCACTTTATAACGTATGAAACATGTTCGTTATATCCCAAAACAGTAATAAAACTATAATAATAAGCATCGTTAAATCATTACGTTCCAAACACTTCCATAAACTACGGAAGCCTTTAGTCAGCACAACAGGGCCTGTAAAGGGATCTAAATCTCATGACAAGCGACTTTCTCAGGAATATTGGCTGGGGGCCCGGCTCGGGACACCGTACCGTAAATCAAGCTACGCCATAACAACTATTTTGAGAACTGCAGTATCAGGGTTATTATGGCTGGAATGTGCGCTTTTGGCAGGCATTTTCACTAAGTATAACAGAATGAATTTGCTAGACTGGTAAGAACAGCATGCCAAACATGAAAGATGTATTTTGTGCCTTAACTGAAGTGAAGGACTAAATGTCCTAGGAATTCTTGAGTATCATTCTACGTCAGACTAGCAGCTATGTACTTGACGACAAGCCACCACTAAAATAACAAGATATGTTTAAATGTGCAGTCAGTGCAGTGCAGTATGCATAGGCATAAGAAACTGCATAGAAAATTTAACATATTCGCCAACACCGAAAGGACATTTACCATTTGAATGATAAAAGTGATATCAAAAACTTTACTAAAGACAGATGTATCACCAGTTCTAGCCGGTTTGTAATCATAACGAGTAAATTCTGGCTTCACTGCTATATACAGATCAATATCTTTGTATTAGCAACATCTATCATCGGTGATAAGTTGTCTCGCAGAAAATAGTATACAATTAAAAAGTTTCTATATATATATATATATCTATTCTTTGTTGACAGGTGACAGTTTAGAAAACCTTGGATTCAATACCTGGGCTGAAGGAAATGGTGAAGGACACAGGTAAAACTTAAATACTTATAAAATCAAACTCAAATGAACGGATTAATTCGACAATCTTCTTTTATAAATGGCTTATATCATTTACGAAAATTATAGCATCAAACACATAGCAAATAGAGACGTGATATATGGCTATGATATATGGCATATTATGGCTGCTTCCGTTCTTTTTGCTACTTGACGTCTTTATAAATCTCGAAACTATAAATTTTGTACGCAGATTTGACTCCTTCCAGGCATGTTTACTTTTCAATGAATTTGAATTTGAATTCATTTGATTTTCGAAACATACACTTATTATTCATGTATGTGTCTATAGAAACTTGGAGACTAAAAACATCAAAAGGCTATCGGAATAGCGTGAAGGGCTACAAATATATTAGTGTAATGACACATAAACGAGTGCCAGTCTCGAACCAGAGTCCTACGGAGCAAATCATTCATGATTAACTTTTTATTCTCAACAGCAACTCCGTCGAAGAGCCACACTGCGCTGGCATGGACGCCGTGAATCCAGGTCTCCGTGACTACTGGTGCCATCGACGACAGCCCTACGTGTGTCAGATAGATGCAGCCCAACTGCCGTCTGTAGTGAGGAGTTAAATAGTATTAGACTTTGAGGGAGAATTGACATCCTCGTGGAAAGATCTAGAAGAGTGTTGATGCGCACCAGAACTGTAAATTATGTAATTGTATTCTTAAGATTTATAAATTAAGGTTATTTATTTGCTTCTTATTGTACAATTAATTATTTTTTCCCAACGATTTGCCACGCTAAAAGAGTTAATCGTTTCTTATTTCTATTTATATTTAAAAATATATTTTCTAAGCTTTAGGACTTTTTATAAATACTTATTTATAATAAAAATGTACAAGATACTATTCCTTTTTTTGTTTGCTGTTATACTCGTACCTAATAACTTCCTGCCGACAGGTCTAATACAACCCTTATTGTTTTTAGAATTATTACTGTGTGCATATTAAATGAACGTAAAAATTTATTATCAACAAAATATTTGAATTGAGACTGGTATAATAAAAAACGTATAAAGATGAACGTCGTTTAAGAAAACATCGCACCATTTGTAATTCATAACCCTTTAGATCTCGCAAAGAACATCTCTAACTGAAAAAGATAATAAAAACGATAATAGAACCGCTTGGTACGATGCTCGACTTCGGGATTATGTTAAAATACCAATATAGATGTTAAAGCCAAACATTCGGTGCGGCCTAATAAAACTTAGACGGATTTGCAACCAAGTTTTAATTCAATCGTTCTGTATAAGGATTATATTTGGATTGGAATAGTATTTTATCTGAAGTTTCTGAAGAATTTTATTACGAGAACTGAATTGATAATAATATTGTATCGGTTGTTAGGAGGAAAAATAATGGTTTTGTTACTTTTGGTTTAAATGTACGTGCCATTTAAACCATGTAAAATAGTACTAAAAATAAAATAACTTTTTTGACAATCATTATAACGAAGAGGTTTTATTATAGGAAAATAGCCTACTCTTTGAAGTCTCACAAGTGGTCATGATTTACTATACAATCGTTGTAGATCCTTTCCTTTCCTTTCATTGATATCGTTGTAAAAGATTTTTTTTCTTTAAAAGATATTCTATATTTAAAGTTCAAATAATAATATTATATCTTAATTCTAGGAGCAAATCTGAGGTGTAAATATTGATTTAAAACTTTGGATACCATAAAATCTTTATCTTCATTACTTTGAACTATACATCTTCATTAAAAAGTTCAGTCTAAAGTTTTAAAGGAACTCTGGAAGTTTTAGTTTTTATTTTTACAGGTAATACGAAGAGATCGAATTTATTACCAAATTAGGAGAAAATCAGATTACCTGATCACAAAATTCTTCAATGATGTTGACGCAAAATTAAACTAATAATATTTTTATAAAGTAAGTAGTAAGTATGTGTTATATTGTTGTAATAAGTCGTAATAGTTGTAATTGTAATTATAAAAATACAATTACATTCAGACTCAATTATCACAGAGATTTATTTTACGGGGGACCTGACCAGTAGAATAAAAAAAATACCTACTATAAGTAATCATTTAAATTTTACATTCCACTACTGCCATCTACCGAGCAGTAGCTAATTATATACTTTACTATACAGTGACATCTTTTGACAAAAAATAAAATTATATTATTATAGCAAACAGTAAACGTTTGGCTCTTAATATAAATATTTTTATAAGATTTTTTTATCGAATTTGTAATGAAATAAAAGTTAAGTACAACACCACATCCTTTCATCACTATTTTTAAACGCAGGCCTTAGCTGTCACTGTCATAATAATCATTAATTACTGACAACTATCAATGTCATTCGATTGTAATATAAAGATTTAGGTTATGTTATGAAGGAAACAAAATATTTATAACTTCAGTATTTTTGCTGCTTTCATACAAAAAATACAGTCGAGGTATGCAAAATAAAAGCTTTTATACATATTTTATACAAGAAGTTAGTTATTATTTTGCGTGTTGGTAACCTAACCTCTTTTGTATGTTATTTTAGATGAATCTTATCAGAAAAGGGTTTTCTCTGCTGTCTCTTGGAATCAGATCGCAGTTTACACAGTTGCCAGGTGAGTGTAGAATACTCCTACATCTAGTAATGATTGTAGCTTTATTTTTAAAAATAGAAAACTAAATGCTACATTCGAATTTGAATAGCCTATTTGGGGCAATCTTAAGACTATGTAGTGTGACTTAACATTCTTTACAGATTTTGAATAGATAAATAACCTCTTTCTGTTATGACACTCTTCACAACATACATCTTATAGAAAACTTTATAGCAAAGTCTTAATTTGTACAATTCAATACATATTCATTTATATCTCTGCAAGACAAAATATTAAATTTTATTGTTATAACAGCATAATAATTCAGATTAAATCATAAAACAGGCAGACTGTACTGGAAGAACATTGGTTACATTGATATCGGTAGAAATGATAACTAACTATGATTCTATTAATATTCCTATTTCCGCAGTCTTCAATTAAGGTTTATTACTATGTGTTATTGTTAAACATACTATAAACAAAATAATATTTTGCACTGGTAGGAAATTCTCTTTAGACTTCCATGACTATAAATTCATTAAACAGGTTTGATCTGAGATTAGAAGATTCTGGTACGCCTGAGGCCTTAGAACTATTCACGAAGTTCCTGTGAGGTGAGGAATCATTATTATGATTGGCAAAGAAAGTCAGTGACACCACTGCCACCTATCTCTGCCTATAATGCTAATGTACATGCATAACTTAACCGAAGCATTCCAACTTAGTCTTCAGGGCCAATGAGACTGTAGTAGGGATTTGATCCCCAGATCTGTAATACCGGGACTCCGTAAAATTTTTCTCTATTCAAATCCCGGGAATTCCCTAGTAGTCAACCTTAGAAGGAAATTTGATTCTGTTCTGAGATAATTACAGACATCCATGGGGCTCTCTTACCTTGTGGTAAAATACACGTCCATTTGATTTGACACCTCAAAGTTGTAAAAAAAAAATATTAATGATTGATTGAACAGCTGACATAAATGAGGTTAAAATTGTCACACAACGCAGGCAATGAAATGACAATTAGACTGAGATATAAAGTTTGAAATCCTATCTTGTTAAAATATTTTTCAACAATGTTCTTAGTGTAAGTTTTGTAAAAATTTTTCAACATTATTTTTTTCCAGACTTTCATGCATTTCTTTCCCACAGCCGATAATCCGAGAGAAGTCTCATTACAAATTTTTTTAAGAATTATAAAATTTATGATTTTTTTCTGTTCACTTTTGGTCCTCAGCTTACATAGGTAGGTAGGTATTGTCAGATAGGTTCGTGATAAAATAGTAACATTAATTGACTTATAAATTCTTTTTTTCTTCCATCAAACCCGCTGTAAATGAATCCCTAACTTCCTATACTAATATTTCATTTTGAAAACCCCAAAATGCTTTTTGTTAGTAAATGAATGTACTAAGATCTAAAACTATCAATACGATATAATCGTACTATTTGGTTTTTATTTTACAATTTAAATTTAACGAACCGTTTGTGACTTATGTACCGTTAAAAGGACCAGTAAATAGGAAGCATTCACCCCTTACATAACTGTCAATGTGGACATGTCATTTCGCCAAATTCACATCTGCATCAGATTTGGCAGCTGCACTACGCCGCGTACGAAACTGCTCCTTATAGTAAGGCTTTTAACGGCCACAATAGCTTGGATTGGGTGTTAATAATGTTATTTAGTAAGGGATTGTGACGTCGCGCCTGTCCTTTGCGTGGAACCCTTCCGCGTGGACCCGGATTAGGTCCATGGGGATGTGGAGAGACAGCAAACAAAATATTTCTAATTTTTCTTCTATAATAATATATTAGTCTAACTTCAATTTTGAATTGTAAATG
>DWGW01000310.1:0-16245 GCA_018247775.1 Udranomia orcinus
AAAAAAGCGTGGCGGTGGCGCCTCTGGAGTTTAACCGTCAAAGGCTCTACCACCCTCGATGTCAACAAAAATATAACTTAAAACAATCCAAGTCTCACATCTCAGTTCTTCTACCGTTAATCTACCGTAAATTGGCCAGCATGAAGACAATGTATCTCACAAGTAACTACTAAATTAGATTATAAATTAGACTGTTTAATGTCAAGAACCATTTTCTGTCTGTCTGTTCTCCATATCTCTATCTCTCTCCATCTGTTAGAGACATATGTGGCGAGCTATGGGCCGACATGAAGCAGAGCCAGCAGTACACGTGCGCGCTGCTCACTCTCCAATTCGTGTTGCCGTTGGGCGCCCTCGTGTGCACTTACGCCCGCATCGCCTACGTTGTGTGGGGCGTCCGCCCGCCCGGCGAGGCGCAGACAGTTCGTGATCTACGTATGCAATCATCCAAGAGAAAGGTGAATTACTTAGCATATACTTCTTCACTTTACATTGACCAAGTAAACGAGTGTACAGTCTACTCGATGGTGAGTTACTCCCGTCATTGGACACCCGTAATCAACCCGAGACAGGGTCGAAGTCCTTTATTAATTCGACTATAAGCCTTGCTATCCTGAGGACTAAGTTGGAACACGTCGGTCAAGTATTTATTTATTCATTTTTATGGAAAACTTACAGCTAACTTAAGATTACACAAATAGAATGGTAGGTGAAGGCCATTTAAAAGTTTCCGCGTATAGAAAATGGAAATAGTTATTTACAAAAAAAAAAAGAAGTCGGTAAACAGTAACAGAGAATTTAGATTTAACTTATAACCTAGATAAGTAAGCGGTTATACGCCAATATGTTAGGACGAAAAAAAAATCATTAGCTAACGTACGCTTAAGTACAGAATCGGAGGTATGGTATAGATCTATGTCTGCAGTGTGAGATATTTTATTAACCAATCGACAAGATCTCACCATAAAAGTTGTGTCGGTACTTGTTTTTGACGTAGACTATGTAGAATTTATTGTGGTATTTAAACTGTTTTCCTAATTGACTGCGTCGCTTACAGTTAACATTTGTAAACAGTAAACAATTGAACACGTCGTGTGTAACTTAAGAGAGTTGACAGTTGATTGAACACTCCGTGAGCAAATAGTTATGAGAACCGAGTTTATATCTTAGTTCTGCTCGACAGGAAGTTAGTAGTCATCCTTCCTGTCTTGAAGGCCCTAGTTCTCCTTAAGAAGTTCTTAAGAAGACCCGGTTCCCACGTCAAACGGGTACGTCGCGTTTCTAAAAACACTTAAAGTAGCCCCTACGGTTTTGCCAACAATGATAATTGTAAGTGGTATTTTTTGTTCAAATCTAAGTATGCGTTCAAAAGAACCTAATTTGCTCCGTTTTCTAACAAAGAAATAGTTCGTAAACAGTCCGCTGGGAATTATTCTAGTTACCACTAAAATGCACAGTGTTTGCGCAGGAAATCTATTACGGTTACGCGCGGGTAGTTCTTTGTTCTCTAAATGTTTTTCTACAAGCGTTTATCTATAAACTAGCTGGCTCTCGCGGTCTCGTCTGCGTAGATCTTATATTTATACATACAAACTCTCTACAACATTTAAGAGAACTTCCCACACTGGGGGGTTGTATTTCATATATTTACATTTAAAAAATGAAGTAAGTGTCACTGTTTGTTTATTTATGTTGCTTGAATTGCTGTTAGCCACAAGAGAAACATCTGTGATTGTCTACGGCTTCATATTCTTGTCCAGGAATGACGGGTTAAAGAATAGCGCTACGATATTTTCTGTCTATGGTAAGAGGCTAGAGGAGGAGAGTGGGAGCTCAAACCGACCAGACTCCAGAAAGGTCGTTGTTGTGTGCATACCTGGAAGGTGCAGGGTTAGTCATGGCTTCCTCGTATGACGTGCCTGAGGCGGCGTGCTGATGAGTAATCAGTAGAGCAGTTGTCGGAGTTCCTGAGTACCCCACAAAACATAGGAGGCCATCGAAGGGTTTTTAGGGACTGGAAATCATCGGTAGGTATATCTGCCGGTCATCACGTATGAGGACATCGAAAAGTTTTCTTTACGTCACAAAAAAGGCTTTAACTCCTATGTATGTGTAGGCTAAAAACTAATTGGAGTTGCTTCGGTACTCGACTCACTTCAAGTGGAATTTGTATCTGAATTTTTGATACTGGACTTCAAGTGGACTTTCGCAGTGCTTCTCTACAGAGGAAATAGCAACTAACTCGTTTTAGTGTTACGTCAATGATTTTTACTACTTTTTGCAGGTAGTATTAAACCTTAAATTATTTAGCAGTGCCGCGTTAAACCTTCTGTATATTATAAAGATAAAACTATATATATATCAACGGTACTACATAGTAATAATACCTACTATAACGGTACTACCCGTTTATAGATAGTTTTATTTTATTTGGTTTGCGTAACAATTAAAAATGTGGAAGAATTTTCTTTTTATCATGACAATTATAATTAAACACCTGGAATTTGTTGCAGATGATCAAGATGATGGTGACGGTGGTGGCAGTATTTACGATCTGCTGGCTTCCTCTTAATGTTTTCATCGTAAGTTCTATTATTACCTTTAACACAGTTTCCTCCTGCATTACCTTGAATATGGTCATTTGACATAAAATATTCTTATTACCAAAATCTCTAAAAAAAAATGAGGTATTTTTTTCTGCACGCCTAGAAATGTTTTTACGAAATGTTATAATCATCGATAGAGTAGTTTAAACAGGAAAACGTAACAAAAACTCAGATTCTCGTTTATAATATTACAGCTTGTACATTTCTTGTTTACAAAACAACTGAAACAAATTGGGCGCCGAATGTCAGGTTTTTTTCAGAGAATAATTTTATGTCTTGCCTTATTAGATTAGGATGTACGAATTGAGGAAAACTATGAAACCAGCTAGCATCATCACAATATTATTAACTTTTATTTTTGTGCTGCGTCTCAGCTTCTTCTAAAAATAGTAACAATCAAGCCAAGAGTCCAATTTTGTCTAGAGAATCATTTTATGTATGGCTTTATCAGAAACGGAAAGCAATGAGGAAATTTATACAATGTTCCTACTAACCTGGACCTTCTTTTCAAATATAAGACACCATGGTCAAATTTTCAATTTTTAGATAATAGAAGAGTCATTGTATTTCCAAGCTTTTTACAGAACGGAATATCAGGAAAAAACGTACAATGTACAACAACAACGTACAATGTACAACGTACATTTAAATGTAGGTATACTTTTTCGGCCAGTTCATTCCGGTAACATCCTAGTAAGTTTGTGTAGTCTATCAATTTAAGTGTCTTGATCTATGACATATACCTAATTTTATAAGCAGATAACTCAGAAGAAGGAAAGTGTCGAAAGTAAAGTATCGATTTTCATCAACACAACATTGAGGTTCCATCCGCATCAACTTGGCCCGTGGCGGTCTTCAACTGTCCGATTTTCGCGTCTATTTTTTCCGAGCATATGCGGGTTTTGGAATGAACTTACTCCTGAGGTATTCCCGGAACGCTAAGACATGGGGTCCTTTAAAGACAGTCCATTAGCGACCCCACTGGTGTTGTAAATGTCTTAACATCTAGTGGTCCGCCTGTCTGCCGCCGCTGCGTTATCTATAAAATAAAATAAAATTGAGGATGTTGATAGATACATTTACATGTTTATATTTTAGTTTTACATATTATGTAAAAATGTAATAAGGTGTGAAAACATATACAATACTCTTTCACAGTTACCTAACAATATAACACGACACAATATGTAAGCTTTAATAAAAAGTTTGACCAACTTCTATGAGTGCTTGTCCTAGTTCGTCCACGAACTTTTTAATAATATATCTTGCGTAAAAGTCAGTACGCATATGTATTAAGGATTCTGTGACTTTGTAGGTATATCGCGTCCTTCTGGAATTTATTTGTATAAAGAATAATAGTATATTTGGATATAAAGCTTTCTAGTGTATCCCATAATACACACCTATGAAGTATTGCCAGAATTTTCGATCAAACGATAAATTTGACTGCAACTAAAACTCTTTTATGTCTTACTGATCAGGCCGAGGAGGTTATAGTGAACATCCTCCTCTGCCCTCGTATGAAAGTCTAATTAAAATGGACAAGCAGAAACACAGACAGACGGACAAACTTTACAATAAATTTTGTTTATTTTTAGTGTCATGTATCTATAGGTGACTTGTAAAAACACAGCTATTTTGAATACGCAGACAGACATTTAAATTTTCATTATATGTATAGATACTTTGGAACATCCATTCGGAAGACGAGAATTGGAACAAGTGGCCGGGGATGCCGTACGTGTGGTTCGCGTGCCACTGGCTGGCGATGTCCCACACCTGCTACAACCCTTTCATATACTGCTACATGAACACGCGATACCGAAGGGCCTTCAAACAGGTATGTACAGCTAAAGTTGGTAGAACCTTTTACGGTTCGACTACGGAGGCGCTACCGCCATACCTATTTCTGCCTTATAACAATATTCTTGCTGCTGTGTTCTTCTGATTTGGAGGGTGTGGTAAGGGAAATATACTTAACCGCAACGTATTTGTGGTCGACTTGAGAAGGAATTTCGGTTCTGTTTTGACTTGATTACAGATCTCTGGCGACAATGGCCACTTACCATCTACTCGTTGGTACCCAATATTATAAAAAATATTACCCATTAAAAATACTAATACCTAAGGCTGTGACTTAAAATGATTCGTGTTCGCTATTGGGTATTGGTTGTATTTGATAGATGCGGACTTTATATATGAAATAGAATAGAACGAAATACATTATTCACATGGTGATATTACGCAACTCGCAAATACAAATAGCCACGCGAAGTGGCATACTAAAAATAACATAAAAATTGTTTGTGTTCATATTATTAATAGCAATAGTAGTAAGTAGTAAGTGGTAATAGATGTAAATAAATAAAGAATCAATGTCGAAGCTTTATTCGGCAGCGCATGCTACCAAGTCCGTGTGACTTTGGAGTCGAAATTAAAGCGTATGTCTCATTTATGGTCGTCAAATTAAAATATGATCTTTTTCATACGTTTAAATGAAGACTAACTTTTGATTTATGTATGTTTATGTATAAAAGTAAATGTATGATAAATCGATGGGAAAAGACCACGGGGGAGAGGCCTAATGCGCTGGACAGACCTAATGCGCTGGACAGACCAAATCCGCACCACTTTGGACTGCAAAGTCTACGAGGCCATACACCAAGCTGACAACCGAGGCAGGTGGCGCAAAATCGTGAAGGATAAAGTGATCCGTGGGTCACGACCCTCAGTAGTGAGGAAAACGACGCGAGGAGGAGGAGGATGACTATATTATCAAGTGTAGAAACAGATTAATTTGGGAGCAAAACTATCATTACATCACTAGCAAAAATTACATCAATACACTTGTCGTAATGAAGACAACCTACTAAAGAATTTATATAATACTTGAAAACTATCAAACATTTGTTTCTGGGTTGCCCCCATTGAGTACGAAAGCGTCGTGTTATTTTAAACCTTTTATGTGCAAACTTTATTAATCAAAATATGGGCTCACGCATCTATCGCTTTAGAATTCACGCATTGAAAAGTTAGCAACATGTTATTACAAACTATAATTTTATTGTCCGCCTCACGGTAAGTAAGCACAACCGGCTAAACACCATTTATAATTAACCCCTATAACATTTGAATTCTGTTTGCCACTTATCCTTCTAATAAAGTGACAAGTCGGAACAATTGTCTCTCCATTTCAATATTTCAAATAGTATTTATTCGGGTGGGGAAATCGCCTCTATCTATAGAAATAAATAAATTTGGAATGTCTGTGTGTCATATTACAACAACCTCTTTTTACTAAACGCATATGTATGTGTACACGGAACATTTACCAAAATAACATTACAATTTATCTGTCTGTCTATTTGTCTGTCTATTGGTCCGGCTAATTTCTGAAACAACTGGACCGAATTATACTTTCACTGACAGATAGCTGATGTAATAAAGAGTAACTTAGGCTACTTTTATTTTAGATTTAGATTCTATATAACTTTTTGTTTCATTCTACGCGAACGAAGCCATGGGCACAGCTAGTTTTCATATCGGCTAGTGGTGTATAATGTGGCATAGCTGATAAGTGGCGGCCACTTAAGGCGAATGGAATACTTACTTATTCATTGAATTGTATACTAGAGGTAAATTAAATAAGCTTACAAGGAAGTATTATGTAGTTACAAAGTAAAGCACAGGATTAACGTGTAAACCTTTTATTGCAGGAGGATATCTGGACTTAACACTTCAAAGGTCTCTGCTCGTATGTAATTACGACGTAAGTGCACTGGTATGAGCTTATTGGTTCATCTATTGATCTAATTATCAAGGTTATCAAGCCACACTCGGGGTAGGTTTTGTTCCCATTCAGGATTCATATCTTTGTGATGAGGACATATGACACAATCTATTAAGTACTAGCTGTTGCCCGCGGCTTATTAAAGTTAAAAGTATTATTTTCGTTTAAAATGTTGCGTTTAAATGATGTATGGGGTGTGTTTATCCATGTCTTTTTCATGTATTGGAGCATTGAAGGATATTATTTATCATCTTGTGATAATCCAATGCAAAATAATGGAACAAGTATCAAAGCATATGCGTTAATGTTTGCGACCACGAAACACAACGCTTTATTTGGTAGGGTTTCCAATCGAACTTACTTCTACTGGGAGCGCAAGTTACTGTATTACCTATATTTTTATTTATGTTAAAGCGGTAATAGGGCCGGTGACAATTCCTTTATACCGGCGGCAATTTTAAACAAATGTTGGACATTACTCATGTAAATCGGACCCACTGCGGCCGTAAAAATGCAAATCTCAATATTTTAACAATTAAGAAAACTTCGGATGTAATTAGTTTGATTTACACACGCGAATTGAATTAGTATTTTCTTAGTATTTGTAATAAAAATGTTAGTAACATTTTGCTTTTAAATTGTGTACAGTCTCGAAGATTCGTGGTGATTATGTAAGGATAAGTAGTTATCGATAGTACGATAGATCAAAATGCATATTCGGGTGTTCCGAACACCGGCTTCTATGTAATAGGCACTTGTGTTCTAGAAGGGGGGTGAAAGACTCGTGACGGAACAGCGGAAGTGCGGTTAACTTACAATGTATTTCTTGCTTTAGAACTTTTTATAACAGTTACAATACCTAAAGTAAGTAATATTTCACACGTAGGCTTTACATCAGATGTGAGTCTTGTACGCAATCGAATATTTCATAAATCAAGTCGTCTGTACAGCCGTCTGCCGCGGCGACAAATTGTTCTAATGGCTGGTCTTATTGCTCCAATCTTTAGGGCTGCTGCTTTAGAAATAGGAGATCTTATTGTTTTTAATCATGTTAACGGTTATCTTTGATAATGCGTGGAATGATTGTAGTAATAAATTATTTATTTACTTATAACTTATCAAAGGTGGTTGTGAAGCTTATTTAAGAAAGTGATTCCTATATTTGTGTAATACATTGTCTTATTCACTCTGGTAAATGCTGTTCGTTAAACTTCGTGCCGCGGTAACTGGTTACCTAGTTTCTGGTTAATAATGCCACATATTGTGCTGTAGATATTTTCCTCTTAAAGTCACGACAAAACGAATTCCCAAATTTATGTTTGTGTTACTGTGTTCGGATTTGAATGGTGTGGTAATTTAAAACAAGTATAAGACATGAACTAAAGAGTGCTAAAATTTGTAGATCAACTTAAAGATATATGTATGTCGAGCCATTCATTGGATAAAATTATATAAGTTTGACAGCCCTACATCTCAGTTTTCCATTGAGGTGTAAATCTGTTCACATGTCCAAAGATTGTACTCAATCAAGCTTACGCGTTGTTTCTTGTTCGTGTTGTGTTCTTACTTTTTTCTACAAATATGTGTTCTTTCGAATGAAAAAATCGTGTATTTGGTGCACGAAGGAATATCAAAATGATAAATGTTTTACGCCTTTCTGTGTATATTGTTTAGCTTTCAAGGGACATTTATAAATATAAATAAAACGAAGTTCGGCTTCGAATAAACTTTTATTGGACAAACATGAACGTACTCGCGAAGCCGGCGCCATGTACATCAACTCGACTAGTAAATACATTAACCTCATGCTATTACAATAATTTATTCAACTAGCTAGCATAGTTACACCGGCCTACCTTACTCTATCGAACATAGTAAAAATAAATAATCTTAATACACATATGATTACTCTAGAAGGTGACAAGGTACGAGCTATATTTGTACGTAATTTTTGATTACAAAACGTTTACACTTTATAATAAAAGGATAAGGATAAGCTAGGAACTGGTACCGCCGGGAAACCCGCTCCAAGGTTGGGTTTGGAGCGGACTCTCGTGAGTAACGCGGTGTCAGCTTTATTAAACATTGATATAGATAATTTATAGATTACGATATAACATTATATAGAGTGAGGACAGAAATTTGCATAGATATGACGTTTGTTACTAGAGTATCGTATAATACAGTGGGTCCGTGGTTTAGGCCTCCTCACCGGTCGCGCCGTCTGTAAAACAAACATTTCATTAAAAATACTATAAATATTGATCAATACAAAAGGTATTAGGTATACATTTAATTTTTTCAGTCATTAAACCAATAAAATACTGGTGACTATAGCACAGAGAAAACTAAAGGAACTGGCAGGGGTTCTAATATAAAAGTGGTGTTTTTATGCATTAACTTTAAACATAAAAATATATTTATATACATTCAGTTTTAGCTTAAACATGATCGTACAAGCAATTGTTAATTCGTAATATTTGTTGTGATTGCAATATTTACAGTGCAAGTGCAATATAATTGTTAGTTAGTTAGTTATAAGACATAAAACAAGAGGTAATCAAGGAAACCAGAAGAAAAACGGTGTTTAGAATATGTATTCTATTGTGTAAATTTGGAATAAAACATATTTTATAACTTAAATATAAATGTAGAGTTCCCCGGAGCACGGCACGTATAACATTGTTGATATTGAGGCTTCCTTGTCGTAATCTAGAAACAATATACGACCTTTAGAGCACGTATGTTCTTGTCTCGTGCCAGCTGTGATTCCTTTCATAAGATTGTAGCCTAACTGGCCGCTCCTTTCCCGTGGGATACAGTTCGTAATCTACTGATTGAATGTAGGCGTAAAATATTATATGCAATGATTGAACATAATTATGATGCCGATAATACAAATGCTGATAATAAATTTAAGCCATTAAAATGTCGAAGGTCTAATTTAATTGTTTTCAGCAAATGTCAATGTATGTTCTAATATTTTATTTTTATGAGTAGTGCCACTCTAGGCTAAGTTATTTTTTCTGTATTTAAGGTAATTGAATTGTACTCTACACGTTACACTGGATCTAATAAAGTGAAGGTAAGATTATGAAGATGTATAATTTCTAAAATGTGTGATTATGTCTTAGCATTGACATAATTTTCTCTCTTGACGATCGTAGGCTAACAAAACCCAAGTCGTCGGTTTCGTCAGAAGTACTAGTAATAAATGTTATTTCGGCGAGAAGCAGCGGCTAAATATATCCCGAAGGATTAATTTCCGGATGAGCGCCGCTTAACGCGATTAACTTATTAAATTAACTTAACAAGTTTTGATGTTTGAGCCAACTTTTCAATTGTATCCAATTATTCACTCTTCTAACTTCTTACGTATTCTGAGATCAGAAGGAATGCGTGTTTTCCTTGAAAATGTATCCGAATTCGATCCGACAGTGGCTCTTAATTGGTCCTGTTATAAAGTAAGTATATACGTAACTTATTTAGGTAGGCAATATTTTTAATGGTGTTAATTTTTATGCAATGAAAAAAGTTTATAAGAAATTAAAATGCCGTGAGAGTTTCAATAATTCCATAAGTAATAACATATTGAATTGTGATTAGTTTTTTTTTTAAATATATTTTAAAAATATTTATCATAATTTCATTTGCATCTATAGTTATTTATTATTCTCTTACTGCATTTAATGCGATGTACGTTTGAAAAACAATAATGCGACCTCAAAAGAGCCTGTAAAGGAAAATGAAACTCGACTCCAGTCTCACCGGAACAATTAGCCGGTTTTTGTGCAAATGAACATCTTCATTGTCCCTTTACCTCCTAAGGGCTGCTTACTTATGTGAATGCACATTGGGAGCGTAAATCTAGAAAGTTCTCATATTTATATTTGAATAAATACGAATTGAACGGGCATAAGTAGAATTTATAAGTGAAGGTAAATAACTGTCGGATTCAGAAGGTGTGTACAATTAGCGGGACGTTGGACGGGACGATAGCGTCCTCCGAGGGACAGCTGTTTACTCGGTGCGGGTGAGAGGAGGTAAGGGCGTGGGCATATTGTTGAATACATTGTAATACAAATTTATGGAAGTTGGAGGATGGAAATGGATATTTTTTAAAGATTATAGTTCAGGTATATAGAAGAGAGTACAGACGACTACACCATGCAGATATAAAAGCAAGATTGGAGATGTGTATTACTGATAAGAATGTTTCAAACCTTACGTAAACTAGATTTAAGTGTCATGAAATAAATTAGGTTTATACATTAATAGAATTTTCTTTGCTTTGCTTTGAGTTTGTAAACGGTTTTAATAATTTTATAAAGCAGACTCTCGCTGACTTTATAGTATGAGTGTAACCGCAAATTTATACAGAATATTTTTAACGACGCCATTATAGGGAGATTTAAATGGCCATGACAGTAACTGGATTTTTTCATACTCGTGGAAAACATGAGATTTGCATAACAATAATAATTTTAAGAAAATCTAATGGTACATTCTGTTCAGTTTTGTTAATAATACGATAAAGATACTGGAGAAAAAGATATGTAAAAAAGTAAATTTGATAACAGGCTACTAATAATACTAATTTGATATCTCGAAAAATTGTAAAGATGACAAATTTTGTAATAAAAAAAAATCTAAACTAGAAATTCGTTAAAATTATTTAACATATCTTGGTATAAGTGATTTTCTTAAACACACATTTTAAAACTTATTGTTGAATTTATGGAAATTGAACTATCATGGGGAACGTGACTTTTTAAATGTGATTTTCTTTTATATCTAGTCGGCAACTTACGCGCCAATAGCTTCGGGATACTTTTCGGCGTTGAACCAAATAAAATTATAACAACAGATTTTGCGACTCACTACATCCATTCATTTTTATTGTATTAAAGGATGGAGAGTAAGTACCTATGTCTGGAATCCCGAGATAAAAGTGTAAGCTATTTGTACTATTAGGAAGGTTTGCATAAGCCGATTAAGGTTAAAGTAAAGATTAACTATCTATTAAAAACTACAATCGGCATAATACGTTCATATTTCCGACCATGCATACAGACTAAGGATTTGTAATGAATAACTTTATAAAACATTAAAATAGAATTGAAAGAAAAAATAGTATTACAATAATATGATGAAACTAAAGACCTTTTGTGCTATTTACACTGATAAAGGGTTTGCCTTGTATCCACATTAAGGTTGGGAATTGATATCTGTAGCAATATAAATTATGTTGAATGTTTAGACATCAGTTTAGTCAACTTGGTACGAGGAAGTGTCGTGGAAAGTTTCCCGCACTGCGAGTTCACCGTCGTATTGTCGATGTTAGTTTAGATTTGGTATGTAAGTTTGTTCTTACGTTGGAAACGTCCATGTGTCTAAATGTACAATTTATGTAATAAATACAATAAATTATGTTATACATACATGTAAAGAAAATGTGTCATATTTGGCAAGACATATATACAATTTAGTCCAACACTCGAAACATTGAATACCAACAGTGCAAACTACTCTAACATGGAGTGGCGTCTGGGAGTGACATAGAGTAGCTGTGAAAAGAAGGTCTAGATAAAAGCTCTACTCTAAACTACACAACATTCAGGGGAATATTTACAGAGGTCTAAACACCGAGTGCGACAGAAGACAGTTGTCGGCGAGTGCGAAAGAGATGGAGCTACAGTGTTCAGGAGTTATGAGTGCATGGAAGCGGCGGCGAGAGCGTGGTTACCGTGCTCCTCGTCTACGTCGCGCTGGGAAGACCGCTTGCCCCACATCCCTCTTAAATTCGTCCAGCCAGGCTCTCGCTTCCAGTAATACGCTCCTGTTGGATCATGCTTTCACATTATATCTGTGGTTACTTTGAAACTCTATAAAACAAAATAAATAGAAATACTGCATTCACTCCATTGCATATATCAATCATCCTGTATTACCACAAAGCTTAAATATCTTTATATAGTGCAGGTTACAGTAATAATTAATTTTCGCGTAAAACTTTTCCCATATCGATATGCAAAATTATTATTTTGTTACACTACGGCAGGGTAATTGACTGACGTTTTACGATAAAATACTCCACAAAAAGCTTTTATTATTTTTCCACGACGCGCGTCACGTTCCAACGACAATTTGTAAATGTGGAAATAAAATCAAACGGATTTTGAATAAGTGGAGGGTATATGGGACGAGGATTTTTCATTAAGCCGCTTATGGGTAAATTAATTTGGAATGATGACTGCTAACGCGTGAAGGGTCGGCCGCCACATTCACTCCGGTCTTTAATTTTAAACGTCGCGTAGAAATTATGTCTGATTTGGCGATGTGTAACATTCCGGCCTGTTAATAGCTGTCGTAGGCTCCGACAATTTTTATCTATTCATAGTACCGAATAATTTTAAAGCAAATTTTTAAAAGTTTTTATAATTAAATTATGATCATAAGACTCAAGTTAAAGTCAACGTGTTTTATATTAAAATAATAAAAAATAAACTTAATTCTTGTTCCTTCTGCACCAGAGCTGCAATTAAACTAGCCTGGGTGTAGCCTAGTAGCAAACATGTTGATTCTGATTGTATTTAGAATAAAGGAAGCCGGTGTTTTAATTACCGGAACAGAACTGGCTGAGGTGTAATTTATCCTTGTTGATTAAATGGAGCAATAAATTGTGCGTATATCCTATTAGTACATGAGACTTACCTCCTACTATTCATTTTCTTCTACCAATTAATAAGTTATGTATAGTTTATTGTTGTGTGTCTTTTAACATTACAATAGAAATAAATATATGTTTATTTATTGTTACATCACTTTCTACAATAGTCAAATTTAAACTAAAAGAACACTATGATTAGTAAAAACTTATTGAATGTGTTGTACGATGACTATTGGGTATTACCTCAGTATAATCCTGCCTGGCCTGTTAGGCTCAGCATTCATTTCCAATGAACGCTTCTGTGAAGGCTACGCCGTGCCAAATGTTGTTATACTTATTTACCTTCTCAAATACTTATAAATAGTACAAATACTTATAAAATGTTTAATGTTAAAAGGAAAAATAATAGGTCAAGTCTTCTGCTTTTTATCTTCAATTGAACAATTGACAATATTTGTGACGATAATTGTAATCAATCTTAAAAAATCTGTAAAATGATTATTGGTTAATTTTTGTTCAATTAATTGTTACATATGAGCGACTTACACTTGCCATGTGTTAAATTTCTGCTTGTGTAAGGGATTACATTCTACAATATCTCATAAAATTATTAACAATGCTAGGAGATAATTTAATGTCTCCCGATTTGCTATTTCAACTTTGTCTAATGGAGTCAAGTGACGCTCAGATTCGATAGCATAATTATATTGCTTTCCAAACTTGTTGGCGGCGGTAAGGTGTCACTAAGTAAATTCAACTAAGTGTCAAGTTAGTCATGAAAAGCTTTCGATAACCTTATATTCGTACCACGAACTTCACAATAAACTTGGAAAGTCGAACGAAACTGAGTGTTACTAAACGTGTTTTCAAAGTTCATGAGAAACTCCTGTTTAATGATTGTGAATATAATCTTTCATGTCTTGTAGTTTTCCAATATTAGGAGTACTTATCCCACAAAATATCAAATGTAAGGATTGAAACGAAATTACATAAACACTTTTATCGTTTCCTTGCAAATTCTGCTTAAAATAAATCGGACTCACGATTTCTAACCGTAGCGTAAACCTTTTTATTTCACGAAAGGGTAATGGGACACTATGCCCAGATGTATGTATGTTAGATATGAGAATAGATACAATATGACGTATAACTATAATACTATTATGGCAGTAATGAAAAACAGAATTACGTCGCCTACTGCACTAAAATTAAAGTAATTGACAAGTGTCGTGTCTGCCATCACCTCTTCGTCGAACCAAAGCAAGCTAATTCTTATGAAAGTTTAACGACAGCTATCGATTCCCCGTCCTCGAGGCTATTTGACTTCGAAGAATAAATTGATATAACATTTTTACTTCCGACCCAAGCTTTGTGTTAGTTTTATATTGTTGAAGGGTGGTTTTATTGGACGTCATAATGTTCAATCGTTTCGGTCGGGAACTTTACTCGTTCCTAAATGTCTGCAGTTAGATACACTTGGTTGGTTCAATCTGCGCCAGACATAACATCTTATGTCACAAAGAGAAATAAGAACATTTCGAAGCTTTTACCGAAATAAGTAAAAATTACAAATTGTCATGTGAGGTAAGCTAAAGAATGGTATATAATACGGCAACCTCAAGAACTCGTGATGGAAGTTAATTTTGTAGCAGACATCCGTAAATTTATTCATTGTATTATTTATGTATGTATTATTTGTTGGAATTTATCTTAATCTAGTCTAACAACAAAGAGGTGTTGTACTAATTGTTCTACCACATGATATAGATTTTCAAAAGGACCACATAAAGACGATCTTCTATATGTGATAAAGTCTACGAAATAGAAATGTAGCGAAATTAAAATAGAATAGAAGTATTCTCAGAGCGGTATTAAATGTTGAGTACATCTTGATTATAGACCAGATCACGTCAAATGCTCCTAGAAGTTAACCCCAAAATACTATTTTATACTAGGTCTAAAGCTTGATGTGAATTATAAAAAAACAAAAGAATAGCAAATGTACCGCTGTTATACTGTGCAGGCTTGACCGGCCGCTTGCCCCAAGCGCCATGGAGCGCGGACCACGCCTTCTTCTCAGGAGCCTCCATCGGTTGTTCAGCGGCTTCGACCTGCTTTAAAGCATTTACAGAGCAATACTATTAAGTTTTTAACTTGGTATAATAGAAGCTTAGGTTATCGAAAGTAATTAGCTATTGAAAAAAGTGTTTTAAATGACTCAAGAACTTTCTTGTTCGGTATACCGATATAACAAGCAGGCAGGTAGGGGTCTTCTTATCTTACCTGTTGCAGCGGCAGAAGGTGGTCAATGGCCATCTCGTAGTCTTCATAGTCGGTCTCCGGCGCTGTTCGTTTGCCCCACGATCCATGGAAGTTAGCCCACTTTTCCTGATGAAAAAGGTTTTTTTATAAGAACTCTATGCCGAATAAACATAATTGATATTATGGACTAAGTTTGCACTTGACCTGCGACATATTATGCAACGAATTTTATATAACTTACAGGTGCACGTTTGCCCCAAGCCGAGCTCATGTCTTGCCAACCACGCTTGCCCCAGCCAGCTTGCAGGTCCTGCCAGGCACGCTTGCCCCATGCGGAGCTCATGTCTTGCCAGCCGCGTTTGCCCCACGCAGAGCTCATGTCATTCCATCCGCGCTTGCCCCAAGGAGTTTGATACATGTCCCTCCAGGCACGCTTGCCCCAAGCAGTGTTCAAATCTTGCCAGCCTCGCTTGCCCCAGGCGGAGTTCAGATCTTGCCATCCCCGCTTGCCCCAAGGCGAGTTCAGATCCTGCCAGCCTCGCTTGCCCCAGCCAGATTGCAGATCCTGCCAAGCGCGTTTGCCCCACGCCGAGCTCATGTCCTGCCAGCCGCGCTTGCCCCAACCGCCGCCTCCATGTAAGCTCGACCAAGCACGTTTTTCTTCATCTGTTAATTCTATATCGTCCACCTGTTGAGAAAGAAGCTTTAAATAAGAATAATAAAATAATAAAGTGAGATAAAAGTAGTAAAAGAATTACAAGACACTGCTGATCTGTACACGTTTAAAAAGGACAGCAATGTCTGCAGTGAAAAAAATATCGCAGAATTATTCTATTAAAACTCTTAGAAAAGAAATTTAAAAGAAACATGCAAGCTGCTATATTCAAATAGTTCATATCCATTCACCGATGTTACGC
>DWGW01000311.1:0-16243 GCA_018247775.1 Udranomia orcinus
ATAAGTGTTTTCATCTCGGTAGTGAATAGTAATTTTCAGTAGTGAAACAGTTTCTAAAATAGCAAGTGTTTTATGAAATATAGGCTTGTGTGTACAGAACAAACAAGAGCGTTCAGTGCGCGAGGCGGGGCAATATACCTTTCTGAAATCTATTTAATCTGGTAAAATGTACTTGGAATTATCTGTGATATTGGGAGGTTCGCTGAGAAAATAGCATTCATTTGTAATGAAATAGAAATACATACTAGCGAGCAGAAACCTTAGGCCACCTCAAAATTACCCAAAACCTTGGTATATTTACTTTTATATCCAGTGTATAAATATAATAACTATAATTTATTATGAAGCTGACAGTTTTGATATTACAAATTTTTGGTTTCGCTGTAAATTTTTTATTATTATTTATAAGATACGCCTAGATTTCAAAGAGTCAGCTAACACATTCTGGTAATCCTGTGTTGTTTCAAATTAACAGCTTGATGTATATGCAAAAAGCGAGCCTTCAGCCGGAGGAAAATTGTAAACAAAGACGGAAAGGCTGTAATTAAGGGTAGTTCTAAGGGTTGTGGTGTGACAAATGGATGGACGAGGAAGCTAGCGTGCCACCTAGTTAGTTATCGCTTAATTACCCTGCCTGTTCCACCCTTTGTTATCATAACTATACTATTGTGCCTGCCTTTTTGTTAAAGTTATGATTTTATATAAAAAATAAAAAGTTATTTTCACATACTTATGCAATTCTCCTTCGGTACATGTATAGGTAATGGCCCATAGTATTTTTGTTTGTCAACACAATTATCTGCCGTATAAGTAGTGGAAGTTTCTTTACCGATTGAATCAATCGTACGTTTCAACTCGGCTTTCCCGGTGAAAACTGCAATACATAAGGGCACGAAGCGCGAGGTGACCTATGCACTTGTTTGCTATTCTTGTGACAGAAAAAACAGAAGCTACGTTAAAAGTTATTTCGTGTGTATCCATCACGTGAATTCAGCAGTTCTATTTTTCCAAAGTGCGGAACGTCACATCTGGTATTTTTGTGCCGGCTCCGTTTCGGGCACAAAAGGGATAATGACGCACGTTGTTTGGAGAGTAAATTGTAGGCAATACTCGAGTTTTTATGTTACATCAACATTGTTGTACGCTGATGCGAGCACTCGCTCGCACATTGTTATTCGTAGTTATCTTAATGTAGCGATTATATTAACGATTGCTGATATTTCGATACTGACAACATTTTATCTATATTAATAACGTTTTCTTTTAATTCAGCGCAGATATCCTATGCTACAATGAAATAAATAGTAATTAAATGCTGACTAAAATAAAATATCTTAAAATATTTATTGATTTATTTTCGACCTATGTATGTTAAATACGAGAATATTTCTCATATCCTCTACTCGACATTCGAGATGACCAGAAATCAATGAAGAAGAATCTTCGATCCCTTCTTTTAAGACAGAATTCGTTCGTATAACCGCAGCGCACGTGACCCTGGCGGTCTACCACACGAGTAAGAAACGCAACCGCGAGGAGCTCATTAAGCCGCACTCACTCACGCGAATTTGAATAATAATCCGTCAAGCGCAAATTAAGTTGTCGACATTAAAAATTTCACTCGACAAGTGTGTGAGCGCCGGGAATTATGATAATTCTCGGGAATATAAGAGGATTCAGGCGTGAAATCCGTTAGATAAACATACAAGTGCTCTAATAATGTTTTATTTAATTTAAGTTCGTTGAGGTGGTTACATTTACTGGCAGTGAAAACTCGACGAAAATAGAAGTAATCCGCCTTTCATCATATTTTAATGTCAAGTTCGCAAGTTGTTGTTGTATTACTGCGCACTTTTTTGCGATTAAATATATGCATAATTTATATAGGGGGATAAAAGAGGACTTTTATATAAACTTGTATATAAACAAACTCTTAAATAGTACATGACATAAAACCAGTTCTTGACTATCTTCGATAAACATCAGCACATCATACAAACCTCTGCCGTCGCCGCACCCCCCACTAAACACGAGCCAAACTGTCACCAATTCATTCCCATAAAAATCCCATTACTCGTGTTCTCGGATCTCCAAATTTTATGCAAGTGTATTATTTTTAAGCGCTCGTCATCTCTCACCGTGACATAAAAACGAAACCAAACAAAAGGAGCAGCGAAAAGATCAAGTATGATAATTTTGTTTACTGTTAAATACTGGAATGAACAAGGAAGCAGGCAGTGTTTACTCGCCCCGGCCACTCGGGACCCGGGATGCCGATTGCGCCACTGGGATATTTACCTGAAAAGAAAGAAGCTAAATTAAAATTTTCGCCCCATAGCGCACGACTTACAATAATCACTGCTTTTGTGATTTGTTCGACGGTATTTTTATATCTACTTTACATTTGAAACAGTCATTAAGATAATTATAATAAAAGAAGAAGAAGTAAATCACTTGTGTAGCGAAATTGTTATATGTTGAGATTGTTTAAAAAGTTATTTGGGTGGGTGCGTGAGTATAATTTTTTATCGTTTAATTGTAATTCAAATGTGATAAAGAATTCTGACAGGACTTGTGGCTAATACAGGTGGAGATGGGCTTTAGTTCTTGACTTAACTTTATGAACTGCAAAATTTGATTGCTTTCTTCTTTTTTTTTGTATTTTGTTATGTAAGAGAATAGTAAGTTCGTCCATAGAATATACTGTAGTATTTACACGATTCCTTTGAAGTAATGAAAGTTCGAAAAAGTTAACTTAAAGTTTAAAAACGTTTATTTGTTCTCAAAAACGATTCGTTCCAAAGTTAATTGGTATAATACTTATTGATTGAAACTTTATTAAAAACGAGCTCGCAGATCGTAATTATAAATTGCTAAGAGGATTAACGTGAATGCAGAACGAAACTACGGAGGAACGACCAAATAAATTCAAAAGTTTCCAGCCTATGAAATAACTCAATTTACCAAATAAAGTAATCAGACATTGAAAGCTTTCGCGAAATGAGCAATTTTCATGACGGATTTCAAAATTTAGCAACTAAACCTAGTTGCTGGAACACAATTAATTTATTTTACATTATTCTAGTTGGCGATTATAGTAATCTAACGATCTAAAGTGTTTATACTAGATACAATAACTTGCAGAGAACTCGTAAGTATACAGCTTTAATTTAAAACTTTAAAAAATATTATACTTACAAATATTACAGTAAATATTAGTAATCTAAGCAACTAATTTATTTTTGTATACACGTTGTTGTGTTATGTCGTGCTGTTATTCTACCATTGTGTTAGCGCGCATTAAATACAAATTATGGTTTACTTAAACACCAATTTAAACACTATCCATAGGAGTATAACATATTCTCATATTTTTTCCCAAACGCCCTAAATGAAACACAACTTGAAATACAAGTGAACTGGAAGCGTAAGCGTTTGATCTCTCCGACTACTCGTAGCTTCCAAAAGCAGCTAAAGCAAATATAGATTTCTAACTGGATTATCCAATTGATTGTGTAGTAGTTTCGTAGAAGTACTACATCGTAGCGCTACGAACATTTCGTAAAAGTGCTACGCATACGTACATTACCTACAGAATGATATGAAACATAATTGTGTCATATTATTTTGATTTCTGCTTTACTCGCATTATTATTGCGTTCTTATAAAATATACTTAAGTCCCGTATATCTTTTGCACAAGCCATACTCTAATATTTAAAGTAATATAAAAATAATAATTCTTACGCATACATATTTATCATTTAAGATGCTACATCAGTATTCTTGAGAAAACCTAAAACCTAATTTCAATGAAATCACTCTTCATAAAGAATATTTAGTGTCAGCTTATAACGTGATACGACATGAAACATGTTTTAACGATACACGAAAGACTAATGTGTTACTCGTATATAAAAGTGTTTGGTGTAGGAAAAAGGCGCAATGTGTATCGACATGAAGGGTAAGCAAAATCACATTAATTTACGTTATGGAAGGAACGACCAGACCACCTGATGTTATATAGCCAAAATAAATGTATTCCCTCATCATACAAATTTCAAAAGTGTTACAGGTACGTTGTACTTATACTGTTATTTGCCCTGAAGCCAACACTTTTGCGGATACTTTATTAAGGGTTTAACGTGTTCTCCAAACTACCAATATTCGCGGGAAATTATTCGTACGCTAGAATCGATACAAGATGGTCTTAGGTCTGGTCTCAGGGGACTTTCCTCATCTTGCTCAATCAATATACGATCTGCATGTGTTATGTGCGCTTCCATACATACATACCTGTAAATATACAATTTTCAAATGGAGATAATTTGTTCCTATAATAATATATTTTTTGTCCCTATTTTATTCCCCTCTAATAATATTATTTTTCGTTCTATAAAACATTTCCTAACTCACTTGAAGCAGAGCAAAAACTCATTTAGAGGTAGTTTCTCTGTTAGCATAGTTATGAAGTAATCCCGTAAGTGGCGGAAACGAGCAGCCAATCTGGAAGTTGTTTTGATCGCCGGAAATGAGAAGCAAACTATGATCGTTCGGAATCTACGTTAGTGCTCAATCAATGATCTAGACTGCCTCAGCCAAAACTTCAAGTGTAATTGTAAAGCGGTTAGACGGTATCACTGGGTTTATTTATATATAATATTGCATTGCATGCATTATTATTATTTAATGCATTACAAAAATTTAATATTTCAATATGTAATTCATTATAAAAAATGGTTAATCATTATTTTGTGAATACGGCCACTCTCTACAAAATAAACAAATTATTTATTGAAATAGTTGAAATAATCACTAACAGATTAAATTCCATGAATACTACAAAAACCGTTAATCTGAACTGTGTTTAAATTGGTCAACCCGTAATCATCTAAAGTACCACGTTAATTACTTATTATTAAAATATTCAAGGGCATCAATTCTCCAACATATACATACATGAAACAATTATTATAACACATTCGTAACGACGGAAACTTGCAGGCAATCCCGGAATCGCATCCAGCGCCGCTTTGAGTTATTATTAAAAAATCTCCAAGGACATCGCCGCGTCTCCGACATAAACATGAAGCAATCACGATAACATATTCATAGTGACGGCAACAAGCAGGCAATCCCGGAGTTGTTTCCAGCGCCGGAAATGATTAGGGTGAACCACGCAATCGCCTCGTATCGCTGGCGGGCCCGCAGCGCGAGGACGGGACATGTTCACTGACAATTGTGGTTTAAGTATAACAAATTATTTGCAAATACAATAAAATACAAAATCTAGGTACACAATAACTAGATTGGACACTGCGTTAATAATTGGACCTTTGACCTCTCTAGAGGAAGACGTGTCCTTTAATGTTAATTTAACGTTGCCTATACCAAAAAGCAGAATAACATATTCTGTTTAAACTTATCTCACAAGAATAAAAAAAATGTTAAAATCGATTTCCTCTGTCTAGATTGAACACATAAAATACGTACCAAAACGACTCCTTAATTCACTTTACAGCTGTTTCTTTTCTTGCAAATTTGAAAGCTGTTTGGCTTATAAATAGACTAGGCTAAACTTTTTCAAGACAATGTCATTAGATCAATAGCAATTTATGTTACTGCTTCTATAATATTTAAAAAACACCCTTCTCTACTTCACTTGCACTAATCAAAATAGCGTTGTTGGTGTAGTAAACAAAGTTGCCTTTTGATGTGTAAACTGAACCCAGAGCCTAAACAATGCAGACAGGCACCGGGCCTTTTGGTAGCAATCGTTGATTGGCCGCACTGCGCACTCCCCGCTAGTTCACTACACTGTGCATGGAAATATACTCACGGCCTACCACAATACTGTGTAGGAGTACCTGCTCTGCCCCGCTACTGACGTTCATGTCCATATAAAAATACTTGTGATCGAGATGTTGCTTTAAAATTAGGACTTAAGTAAACGTTAGTCGAATAATATTTCAGATAAATTGAAATATACCTAATAGGCAAATTAAAGTCAAAATGCACCACTGTAAATTCCATACCATATTATTCATATTGCTTACCTATGGGATACGTCTACATCCTATTTCGGTAAGTACTTCCTGCTAAAACACTGGGTTCCTTGACTGGGGTGGTCTACATGTATTTGGACCCCACAATACTAATTTATAGTATAAGACTGTTTACTTTTATTATATACCTACCGAGGTTATTACCAAATACATATTTATAGGCGTAACAGCGTTAGAAGCTTAATTTCCAAATGCAAACTAACCAGCCTTAACAAGAGGCAGTGACGGGCAGTTTGCTGAGCGGTAATCGGCGAGCATTGCGCCCACTCGGTTAGTTGATTCCATCGGCTAATGGAATTAGTGCCTCCACGTCATGTATACCCGATTGCTTTTTGGATGTTGTGTTTATTCCCAAACAATCCGGTCAACTCTGTTCTATCTTACATACATGTTTTGAAATTCAAGTGTGTACCAAAATTATTTCGTAGTAATTTTGTTTTTCATACACATTAATGTTATACGAATTATAAAGGTACCTATTTATAATATAAAAAGAGAGAATTTTTACTACATGTAAGTATAACGTTAAAACGATAAAAAACTAATTTGAACATACACAACAAATGGAAAGGAAAATATTAATTAACGTGAGTTAATTTTGGTATAATTATTATATGTAGAATACGTATGTAGGGCGAAGTTCGCAGCGCACCCTGATCCCAAAGCCTGACAGTGCAGGCAATCGAATAATCGACAGACGTGCGGTAATCTCGGAGTGCCCGTATTGTCAGTTGATCGCGATTGGTTTGCACATGCACTGATTCGTGAACAAACACCATTTAACTGTAAAATTACAGCCGGCATATATCGGATTATAATCCCTTCCTATGTAAATTGATAATTTCAAGTTTGTTAGAGATCGTCTAGTCTAAAACTCCACGCCCCTGTCAAATGTTTACCCCATTATACAACTTTTTACATACCAATAATATTTCGATATTTTTGTAATATAAAGTATAAATTTCGCAAAGATAATACTAAACAATTTATTGATCAACCGGTGCATAAGCAAGTTGACCACCGACGACAGGCGCGACGGACGGATTCGTAGTATCACACAATTCGTGCTCTCTATATAAATTTCTGAACATGACAGATCATTCGATCCGTTGACGAATGAGTGCACGGACGAGTCTGAGCTTGAATGCTTTTACACATTATAATATATTTCTTTAGTGAACGGGCGTCTATTATAAACTGGCAGATCTCTACACGTATTGGTAAGTCATAAGCAGTTTTACATAATTACCAAAGAATATCTTATAAAAATCCGTTTACAATAGAAAAACGTATCATACCTTGAAAAAAATAAACAAAAGATCTATGCAATAGACCCACGCGTCTAAATTTAATAAACTTATTAAATAACCCTGTTCTTAACAGGTTTTTTGGTAATATATATTCCTATACCTATCCTAAAATGTGTCTAGCGAATTGCGATATTAGAAATAAGCAGCGTTTTCGTAGGCAATTTGGGCGCGTATACGTCGTCACCTGTTTACTCGCTGCGCAAGACAAACTGTCGCGTCCTGTCGCTCCCTAACACTTTATTGTTTGCGTGAGTGAAAAATTCCCGTCCTTATTATACCCGAAGCGAATGAGGGCGGGTTAAAAATGGCGAGCATCGATATGCCCTCTAACCTACAGTAATGTGCGCCATTACTCGCGAGGGGACGAAATGCTCCGACCTACTTGTACAGCTTTTGGGTCTGACTGATCGGTTCCAGTCGACTGGAAGAAGTATGTTAGGATCAATGTTTATAGTTATGATACAAATTGTTAAGAAATTGTGGATGTTAGCTTGGGTCTGAGCGTTTTTTGGCTCAAGTTGATTTTTACAAAAGAATCTTTCGAAGTTTTTTTATTCTGGAGACACATGTATATTTCCTACTTACAAAGAAAGTGTTAAACCGTCTCTGTGCTCTGATTTAGGGCTCAAATTCAGTTTGAACTAAATCCTAGTGAATTGTGGATGTTTATGAGCCGTAGTGTCTATTACGTATCAGTTTCTCTCTCGATATAATGAAAGTAAATGACCTAGTTTCCTTTTTGTTAACATTGTTGCAGGTTGATATTGTTATACCAATATCCTGTTAATAGATGGACGGAAGTGAAGATTGATAGAATTATTTTTATTTTTTTCAATATACGATAACAAAAAGTAGGAACTGACTTTGTAGATAGTATTTACTATAATTTAAATTATTTTATTTTACTATTAGTGTTAGACAACGGTGAATGCAATCGCAGCTCATTGATCAAGTACAACAGTCTAAAATATCGAACTGTTATTGCATTAATTTACCAATATTACCAGTATTTTTCTGATAATCTGTAATGTAAAGTTAAGTGTAGTAAGTAGTTAATTGGTTAAAGGTTTCTCGTCATGATTGGGGAAAATGCGAGTCATGGCGAGAAACTTTTACCGGAAATAAGTAACGAAAGAAAAAATCATAAAGGCATGGCCATGTACAGTAAGTCCATATCACATTTAACTTAGTAAAAACCTGAAAGTAGAAAAGGAGGTTTGCAAGAGGATTTATTGTAAATGCTCTTCAAATGTTTGTTTTAACGGTTTAGTAAGCGCAAGGTGTTCAGTGGCAGCTAGCGTTGCCCGCAATGAACCTTAGGACGAGGTCATACTTACAGTAAGAAGCGGATCGCTTAAAGTGAGAGTCGTGTTATAAATTATAAGTTTGTAAGATATTCATTAGTCCTAAGACACACATAAAGTATATTACATGTACATTAATTTTTTTGTGTTCAGGTACAAGTTTTTTTGCAGTTTAAGTACTCAAAGATCTAAACACTAATGATAGTCTAAACACTATAAACATGCATCTTTTAGAAAACTCTACAGGAGTAGTAAGTAACCTTAAAAGAAAACCGTTATTAAAATTATTACTCGCATTGTAAATAGAGCTGCACAAACAAATAACACTCGAAGTCATTTCCGTCGTCTTATAAACCTTGCTTTATGCCAGACGGTCGTAACTTGTACAAAGAGTGCATGAAAACTTGCAAGAAAGTAGTATTTACATTTTTATTGTATTCCATTTCGTTTGACGGCCCGCTGCGTCCACGCCGCGCCGCGCTCGCTGAAAGAGAATGCGTCCGCCCCGCTGCCCGCTAGCAGCCGCGCCGCGCCCTGCCATCACTGTCTTTTCGACAAAGCGAATTCCTGTTTCACCCAGAGCTATTTAAACTAGACAGGTAGTAGAAAAGTATTTCGCACGAATAATATTATACTTTTTTGTTTCATGAATGTATAAAACTTGGAAGTTGGACTGTTCATATGTTTTAAAGGGTCATATTTTTAAGTTGTTTTAACATGTATTTTTGAATTAACCGAGAAGATGATGTTTTATAAAAGTAATTTTTGCAATTTTTCAATTATAACAGATACAACTTATACCATACGTTATACTTTCTTTAATAAAATATGTTGATAGCGATTTGTTTATCAGCGCTGCAAACTATTGTTCTTTATACACATCTCTGTATTAAATGTCCGATAATTCTCATAGTTTAGTGTTCAAGCTACATAAGCTCTAGAAAAATATCGATAATAGCGGCACATTACTGAGCAATTCCGCTTATTGTGGGCATTTACATTTTTATTGCGACCTATTTTTCGCTCTTTTGTTCCACTTGCGACTTTTCGTAGCTCATTTATACATCCAAATGTCAAAGAAAACATGCTTCAAATATCACACTTGAATTTTAAAATCAATGGCTGGTTCAATACTTTGAATAGTTCAATTACATTACAATATCTCGGATTTCCTTTAAACATGTTTTTCTACAAAATGCATACGAATTCTGAATGCAAACAATGTTAGGTCGTGAGATAGCCACGGAGCCGGTTGAAAATCTAATTGTGGACGGACATATTCGATTTGAGTCAAGCGTCCTTTCGTGGCGATATTAGATTCTAAGATTGAGGCTGCAGACTGAAATTGTAGACCCAAATTTAGTTAAGACGAGTAAACACAGATTGTACTCATATGAGACTCGTTCGGGCCATGAAGAGCGGTCAAATGAGATAAAAACAATTGCGATTAAACAATCCGTTTCAAGTATAAATAAATAAGTAAACTGATTGTACAAAATTAAGTTAAACCGCGTGACCAACCCAAAATTCTTTGTCACAATCTGCACAATAGGCAAAATTTTACCAACATTCTAGAGAATCAATAGGCAACCATATACAATCTGTTATGTGGATATCCTGCATACAGTGTAGGATTCTGCAACGTGATATTCGGCGTATAACAGCGCTTGTGTTCTCAACCCGCTCTCACTGGCGCCGACCTTGCTGAACATTTTGCTGCACAAAGTGAATCCCGGATTTCACACCTCCTACTTCTTTATGGAATTTAAAGTAGACCGTTTAAAAGCAAATTCTCGTGGATTCCGACTGGAAATGATATGAAGATGCGGTCAGCCACAAGCGAGTGCTAGGAAAACCAGAGCTGTAGTGTTACTCTGATATGCCGACTTTTGCCGACTATTTCTTTATGGCTACGAGATTTTTATTAATATCAATATTCTTATTACATACTTTCTAATAAAATAAGCTAAATTAAAAATCAGTAAAGTCTTAAGATGAACGGTGAAAGAATAACCTTAAGTCTGTGTTTGTCTACTATAAATACACTTTTAATATTCTAAGTTATGTTTCTCAAAATTTCTAGATAAAAAACAAAAGTTAGCGAACGAACCAACTAAAGTCTAGATGACGCGTCTCTGTCTCGAACGAAGCTATTTGAATCTTCCTTTCTCGTCTATACAGATAAGGGGTAGAATGTCTCCTTGATGTCAGCTTATCTATTTTGGAGTGTATGGCACGATAACGTAAAAACTTACTTTCCCAAGTACCTACAGATAGCAGCCGTCGTAACTAAAGCTCGAGTACCGAGTAATTTCAATTCTACTGCCTTTGTACCGTGATGTACGTTAGGAACTCTTAATTTTTAAAATTCACCTGAGTTGTGCACCAATTACGTGATGGATAGTGCGCTCGCTCGCGGCAGAGTTAGTGACGAAACTCCTTTTTCAAGTTTCACGCCATTTTAATGATAAGGAAGTAGCTAACGGGCATAACGTACTGTACCGACTGCTGTTGTTTTGCCTGGCTTGAGTCGCTTTAAATTAATTTGTTTGCTTTTTATTTCCGTTTAAATAAAGTAACAGACTGTCTGCTAAAAATAATATTTCCCATATATAAAATGAATTTAGAAGTTGATTTTGATGTTGAATTTAACTTATCTTTTTGATCTACACTAAATCAGATCAGACCAGTAGCTGATTAATGAACACGTTTTTATCTAGTTGAAATTACATTGTTCATGCGATTAGCAATATTTTAATAATATTATAACATTTGTTTATCTTTACTATTTATTTAGTATATTATTTGTAATTTGTTAATTTTCTACGGAACTCCCTTTTCACCTTTACATATCACCCCAAGACATGTTCGGAGATTGCCCCCGAATGCATTCCAGTACATTGGACAATAAAAAACCGCTAGCAATCTTCCTGTACTATTATTCGTATCGTTCCGTATTTATTATTTTCTTAGTTCAACACAATACTGTAATCCAAATCAAAAGAAAACAGAAGTAAGCTTCCGTTGTGAAGTTTATAAGGAAGCGCTATTTTTGCTCCGCTATTTCTAACTTAATACAATTCTTGTTTCGCATTTCGAATTTTGAGACAAATATTTCCTGGTATCGAATTTTTGTCAATAAGCGCGGAATTGAACATGTAGCAATAATACCCGTATTGTTTAAATACATTGAACTAGTTGTCGCAGGCAACTTTGTTTGTGTGTTGTAATAAAATCGTCAGAAGTATATATTCGCAAATATTTTAATGTATTTATTGTATGCAACACGTATTGCTGGCTTATAATTCTAGTTAGTATTCGGGCTGTTGTATTCTGATGAATGATATTTTGGGAAAGCACAAAATTTTACAAGGCATGGTAATGCAGTTATCGACGTTAGATTAATGTATTGTCAGCCTATCAAAAACACATTACACAAAACTGCAATCTTGTCATCTTTTGATTACAGATATACAAGCAGCAATGACCCCTAACATTCGATAGACTATATATATATTCATTTCCTTCTTTTACTTATTGATATATTATAAATAACTCACATCACAGAGTATAATGGATATTCGGCGTACGCACAATAAAAAAACATATTTTTTTTGCCGTAAAATATAGTAAAACATTAGTATTCGTGAACCAATATAGAGGAAGCTTTGTTTTAGTCGACGGTTAAGAGTAATGCAAAGGACAATTACAAAGGACTCGTGTAGTAAGCACACAGTTACACTATTGTCACACCACGCACTATCCGAGCTTCCGTAATTATGCGGCGCGGCATATGCGATTACTGTGAGAGCTTTTAGCAGCTTTAGAAAGCGCCCTCACGCATTTTACGCGTAAGGAATGACACTACAGACATGTTATGGTAAATGTGTCCTGGAGGAGGGTAGCACGAGAGCACTGAGCACGTGCCTCGGAAAATATTTTTTTCTAAGCATTCTAGACGTACGTTTTTATCAGCATGCATGCACCTCGAATATTTTAGTTATGCATGTTTAGTGTCAATTCTACAGTTTTTTATTATAAAGTCAACGGATGGTAATCCGGCAGTGCCATGGATAAACTTTATTTGAAGTGGTCGACTTTAGACCTCGTGAACTGCAACATGCAACAAAAAAGTCTATGTTCATGTTAGAAACAGATTCAATAGAAAAGTTATCATGTTCTGTTAAACTGAAAATCCTAAGTGTATTATAGGAGAGTATCCAACAGAGGCTAACAATCAAAAAGTTTAAAAATAGATCCCGTTCGCGGACCGAAGGACTGCACACATAACTTTAAATCACCCCCCGGTGGCCGGTGAATCGATGAATGAATGAATAAACTTTTGTGCAAAGCTTTTGAACACAAAAAAACTTTTTATTGACGTCTCGAATAAATCTAACATATTGTCCAAGTTCATACGAATATACATGTATAGTATGTGGCTTTAGATTCAGGTTTACTGATATAATTTCCATAATTTTATATTATGTTTTAATAGTATATAATGTGGTAATAGTATTTTTATTTATACTCTATGTATATCATCACAACATTTTTCTTTTCTTAATAAAAATATTTCCTCGTATACTAGTCATATAAATTTAGATCCAGTTTAATTAGTTAATTATACCTTCTTAGTGCCTAATCATGAAACAGAACGAGTCAAGTTGCGAACGAATTAAAATGAAAATAAAACTCAAAGGCAGTAGTTCTACACACCAATACAAGTCATTGTTATTTTAAAAATGTTTATTCAAAAAGTATTACGTTGCAAGTTTTCCGAAAAATGTTTCAGATAACAGTGGCTGTATTTGAAGTACCATTAGGTCCATGTAGCCCCGAAATGCTATCGAGACGAGGACAAATACTCGCCGCCGAGCAAACGTGCGCTGCGAGCTGCGAACGGCTCCAGCCAGGAACGTTAGAAATCGTAATAAAAAAGCTTTATACCACTTTTTTAGACCTTTTCCTACTTTTAATTATTTTATTCACATTCATAAATAGCATAATATTAGTTATATATTATATTATAGTCGATAGGATTTTTATTTGCTTCAAATTATTGGTGCACGAGTAATTTGATCCATGACACACAACGATAGCGAACTGTCTGAAGTGGTGACAACCTACTTTAATAAGTGTTGGTAGTAAATTAGGTTTTATTTACATTACAAGCCTTGAGTCTTTTCAAGTGTTGTAAGTCAAGCATTGTTTAATTAAAGACAAAACAACAGCAGCAGTAACACCAAGTCTCAATGTTCGATATTGTCGAAGTTCCCGCATTACTGTCGCAGGACGTTGTGCACAAATAACGCTCGGCACAGGTGTCCGGAAACACTGCAAAAACCGTCGATAGAAGGCTTTAAAGGAAATCCGTATAATGTCCAACAAAAGTAGAAATCAACCCTGTTTGCGATGAATGCCATAAGAAAATGTTATTTTATTGAAATGTTTTCTCTCCATCTTTTCCTTTAAGAATACTCAAACAATGCTTGCTTACACTCAACTGTTATGTCAATATAAGACTGAAAATAGAACTTCATTTATATCTATTTTATAATAAAATGTCGGTAATCAAAGGGTCCATTTACCATTTCATTTAAATAACCTATCATATATTATATTAGTGACTCTATTATTATACTATATGACTCGCGACTCGCGCGACTAAAATCCAATCACACAAAGGTAAAACAACAAAGCATACAATAAAAATCGGTAATAAATACATCAATAACAGACAAACTTGGCGCAGATGGAGCAGCGACGCAGGTGCGTGGGCGTTTCCGGACACCGGAAGTATTCTGCAGGGAAACAGCCGAGCGGACGATTTGCCTACGTTTTTAATGTCACTTGACCCTCTAGGATTTAAGAGGCTCTAATGTCACGTTTGGGACCGATAACGGGAGGAAAGAACATTTTCCCGCAACGTGTAGTGATGTTCCGGTAACTCGCGCACTATACGCAAAGTGGTGTGTATTTGGTCCTCTATTTCCGCAACCATTTCATGCATATTTTGACAGGTAATGGACTTCCCGTTCAATTAAGAGGATATAGAGTTATTATCTCTATACTATTGTGATCTTATTTTAAGATAAGTTGGCGAGCTTTTTGCCTTAGTTCTCAGGAGTAAGACCGCGAGCAGAATCAGGCAAAATGATAATTCTGACAATGGTTGTCTTTACACGAGTGAGCTGACTCGTAATGATTGTTGATTGTATGCATATGCGTATGTAATGCATTAGCATCCGCGAAAAAAAACCAACAGAATGATTGCGATAATTTCTGCCGCGAGGATCTGTCGCTGGCTGTGAAGTCATTGCTTACAGTGTATTTAGTTGGCGGAACGCCCCGGCGCTTATAATCTTGTTTGTGCTACGCTCCATATTATCGCGGCGCTTCGCAAACCGTTCTGTTTGCTTTGCTCTATAATACGCCGCGGAGTTGCTGAAGGGTACTGGGTTAAGTGCGGGCGGAGCGTTATTTATGCTTTTAAAAATATTATTATGATTTACTTTTTCTTTTTTCATACTGTGAATTGTAAGAGACTGATTTATTTAATCTGGTTTTAACTTCGTGTTGCGGGCTTTCATTCGTTTTAAGAATTGTAATAAAATAAGATGTTTGTATAATAAAATTCTATTTAAAACACGACAGTTGCGTATATACCGCATAAAATGGAATAATATTAGAATGTATCAAATAAGATTTTTCCGCAACAGATATAACTGGGAATTTTTAGATTAAAGCTGAAGTTCGCTGTGTTTTTTAATTATGTCATAAGTGAGGTATCAAATTCTACCTCGAACATGAACATTCATGACTGACTTGCAATCAATCCATCACCCTAATAAAATCATTGTAAACCTACATGTACAAGCCGAATTGCAATCCCTTATAATCTTATTTTTGCCCCGCTTCATATATGGGCGACCCGCAAATCGATCGAGTATTTGCTTAACCCTATAACAAGCTGCGTATCCGCGCGCAGTCGCTAAGCAAGAGTAAATGACACCTTATCTTATATTTAAAAATAAAGATTATTGCCTATCAAAATGACTTTTGAAATGAAGCTTTTAAGGCGAAGGAAGAGAGACAGAAAGGAAAGATTTATTGAAGAGCGAGAGTTGCCTGTCATATTTTTTACAAAATTATAAATTTTGTAAAAAAATATGAATTTATATATCATGGATCGTAGTTTAAAGATTTATTTTATTGCCTTCGTTTAATAAATCTAACTTTAACGATTTTCTAACGGTTTAAAGATTAATTTTAATCTATTAATAATATGTTTGAAAATGTATCTACTTAACCCCTACTACCTTTAGTTTAAGGGCTGGTGTTCTCTGGTTATAATCATGTTCTGAGCAGTCTAAGTGATGGATGATGACGTCGCTGCAGTAATTAATGACGTGCATAAAATGCGCACTAAGTTAGTCCGTTCCCTGTTAGAGAATACATAGGTATGATGAAAATAATGAACTACATATTCATAAGAATCAGACCTACAATACAATGTGTTGTACAAAAGTATATTTGACTGCACGGTTCTTTTACACAATGAG
>DWGW01000312.1:0-16228 GCA_018247775.1 Udranomia orcinus
AATATTATGACAAATCTCTTTAAAATCCGAATCGTATTTTGCTTAGACACTAGAGTGGATACGACTGAGGCTTCGCACATGTCATCTCCAATTCGTCACGTCATCGAAATGTAATAATTCCCCCTTCGATAGCGGTCGCTTCGAAAAGCTATTTACAAAGGGCCCAGAAGGGGACGTTTCTTAAGAAAAGCAAGAAATTCGACTGGGAATAGCGAGGATCGAATGACTCCGTGGATATTACGTACCTGCCGGCTTGTTTCTATTACCGATCGCCTATTGAATTTCTTGGTTCGTTTACCTTTATTTTAAATTGAACTTACCGACGGTGCTGTTTACTCACAGGAATCATCTTCTTTAATAATATCATCGTTTAAATTTTATCGTTTTGAACTTTTAAAGCAATACGATTTTCTATAATACTTTAAGTATAAAAGTGTACCCATTGGATAACGTACTACGTGCTTTTTTTGATTTTAAGGGTTAGAGATATGTTACTTGATACATATCGTACTAATAAAATGAATTTAGAACATTGAGGTTTTGCTTGACGCAATCCCTCTCAATTTATTAAGTTTTAACATATTGACTATAATATATTAAGCCTTATAATATACTAAGCCTTAAATACGTCAATAAGCTCGAATACAAACTATGATGCTTACTTAAACGACTGTAGACAACTTATTAACTATGTTGCAACTAAATCTAATTTCGTATTAGTATCAGGCAATAGACGCCTTTAATAGTATATCAGTGGAATCTCCAAAAAGTCGTTTACCATAAATTACATGGCGTTAAACAAAACCCCAGCACCACTCGTGTCGAAGGACATAAGAAATAAAAGTCTCGCATATTTGATTCAAATATGCAAAGGCTTGCGACCGACCAGATGTGACAATCGCAATATTGGGGGAAATTGGCGGAGCTCACTATAGAAACGAGGTTGTATTGGATAGTTCGCACATTTGTGTCAGGTTTTTATGTGCAGTATAAATATGAAGCATGAAACTGCACGCTTTATACCTGTGTTCAATGGTTACTACCGCCCATGGACTCTGCTTCTCTATAAACACTAAGAGGATTTTACCTTAAGATGTTTTACCCAAAGACGACGTGGACGACGTATACTTGCAAAGGACAAAAGGTTACCTGGAATATGTAAATTACCATTTTTAGATTATTGCTATGTTAGCTATATAATCAATATAATTTTACCTTAGTAACACTATTAGAACAATAACTAAAAAATCTATCCCTATGTCCTGAACTTTTACAACTTTATACGGCTCTTAATATAAATAAGTAAATAAATAAGGCTCAGTGTATCGTCACACATTAAGCGTTACGAATAAGAAATCGGTGGAAATATTCCTTATTATTCCATTCATTCTGTGTCGAGTACAACCGCCCAAGAAGACCAAAAATTAATACCATCTTTATATGCGTTACATGGCTATCGTATGTAAATGGAAATCGTAAAAAGGTAAATTGTTTTGTAACAGCTTATCGTTTTTAAATCGAAGGCATCACGAATAAGTAGTCTTTCTTATGGATAAAGTGTATATTTTTATAAAACTACTCTATATAATAAAATTACAAGCCAGATAACTACATATTACACTGTAATAATATAAATCTTAAATATTAAAATTAGTAATTCGATTTTAACTTTATTCCTGTTTTATTAGTAAATAACATTTTCTTACTGTTAATGTATATTTTTGATTTATATTCTCTAAGCGATTCTCAACACACCTACAATACTATAGTTTTATTTGTTCACAAGATAACCTAATTAATCAGTACAATGTCCCACGAAGCGCACATTCCTCACGAGTCGAACAGAGAAGCTGTCCAACTGAACGCAACAAAACATTTAATCTTTCAAGCATGTCCGTTTTAGCTTGATAAATTGACCGAAGATAGGTCGATAGTACCGATAGGTGTACTTATGTGGGTGAGACACAAAGACCGGTACGGTATTGGTCCAATTCCAAATATCTATGGGCTTAATGAATCGTGGTATCCCTTTCTGTCCGTCGCTGCATCCGGACTATTCGGGACTCCTTCTAACGACTACCGCTCCCAGAAAAGTTTGTATACATCCTGTAATTTAAAATGAATTACGTCTGCCTTTGCTTGTCTTCTGGTTAATTGATTCGGAAGTTAATTTTGGCAGTGCTCTACTTTTCGGGTATATAAATATCATCTTTGGTCTCTAGAATGATTTGTATCTTCGTCCCTATTTGTGTCTTAGGATAATTTAATTCATTAATTTGTAAATGACGTTCTTTGTACTGGACTTGAGATTGTAGAAATGAAAATTATTATGACTTTACAAAACGCTTTAAATCATATATCATCCTTCAATATGTATATCACGGCAATTTTTTTCACAATTTCTTCATTCATTTCACCAAGCAATTACTGTTTCAAACATTTACAAACAATAATAATCATTAAAGCCTATTAAACCCACTAAGTGACTACCGATTAGAGATACGGACTGTCTAGCACCAAGCGAACGGAATTAATTTAATAAATAAAATTATTGTTCGTAATTCCGTGCGGGTTGCGTGTTTCGGGGATTAGGTACGCAGACGCTGGTGGTGGGGAGGGGGGCGCGGGACATGGGGGGATTAATCGCTCCTGACATGTTCCTGATGGAGCCTCCTCGCCACGCGTGCGGTGATTCCAACGGTTTATATTAATTTGAGAAATTGTATTTCGTTCGGAAATGGAACGGAAGATGGTTCGAAACTCAATTCAATTTGTCGGTGGATGATCGAGCTTTTGTTAGCTTGTCCTTGTGTATTTTCGGATTTTGTTGAGGGATCGTTTTTTGAGACTGGAATGACTGGCCTGTTATCAAAGCTTTATCTTTACATGTTATGTTATATTATGTGAGATTTTTGACTAATAGTTCTTGCTTTCAGTAGATATAACCTTTTTTATATAATGAAATAACCGGGCAAGTGGTTACGAACCATCCGAGGTTGATTAACATACTATTTTGAATGAAAACAAACTGATAAAAAACTCGCTAATAAAAATACATAGGAAAGAAATCATACTTCAGTGTAGACGATTAGAATATTAAAGAAATAAGGCTATTCAATGTAGGCACAGTAGATTGCACATCCCAAAAGGAAATATAATATAAAAGCTAAGTTACTATAGAGTTATGGTATGGGGCACCGTCAGGTTTTAGTGGGTTCGAGTCCCACATAACCCTTCTGCCGGCTCTTGTGGTGGAAGGGTATCCGCGGGGATTTCCTGACGTTAAAAAAAAAAACTATAGAGATGACCAGGTGAAATAGTCCATGTATGTACTTGATAATGATCTTAAAGGTATCCTTAGTCAAACTCAGTGCTAAAATATAGCACGCATTTACCCCACTCGTCAACTAAGAAAACAGAACAATGAACACCGTTTCTAAAAGTACAAATTGACGAATTCTATAATCTTTAAATGACACTTACACACAAAGTCAACAATTTTCGAGATTAAACTATGAGGAATTCTATCATTTTTAAACAACACATCCAGCCTGATACATTCGATGGTATTTAAACTGTGTTACAATGTAGATAAATTTCACGTTTTATTGTGATAGTATCTACTCGCAGGTATAATAAAACAATCTAACTTCATAACAACGTGCAAGCACTACTGAAATATGGAAATCCGAACCGATGGAAACTTTATCCGCTGAACTCTCCCTTCGCATGCAGAACAAACACAATTTATACAACAAATTAGTCATTTCTGAATGAACTTCGCCAATTTTATAACAAACGAGAGTTTAAAACTTACCTACCTACTGGAGGGGTGGAAATAAACTTTCTACGGCAATAAAATATTGTTCCGGCTTTGGACGCAATCATAACAACGTACCCACCTTAACCTAAGTAAGCCATTTGTAAGCTCATATATTTAAATCAAGCAAACATGACTATGTTCACTTACAAATATTTGACACACATAGGAGTAATCATTGTAACAAACACTCTTATAATACTATTATATCATAAACTACATAGACTATTTACCATTACAATATTGAACGAATATCACCAATGAAATTATGTATTTTATTTTTACTATGTACGAGTATATACTTTTATACCTGTTTTATTGTTGCAACTTACAATGGCCAGTGAATGTTTCTATAATATATATCTCTTTTCACACGATTACAATTATTCTCATAAGAATATAAAATAAAATAACAAAATCGCTTAAAATCAAAACCAAATCACCAATTTACTACAAAATTTGCTAAAAAACAAACCGGTCGGAAACGCCGACAGACCAACGCAACGCGGGCTTATCGCCAAAACAGCGCTAACGTCGCTGATAAACCAACTACCGCTACGAGAGCGAACACGATAAACAAACTACGACGCGTAGCGGTTCCCGCCTAAACTGGGAGGCTTCGCCGCGGGCGGGCGTTCGTTGAGCGCGCGGCACGCGACTGCGGGGCGGATCGATGCCGCCCTCGGTCGTGCGATCCCGCGGGGATGCGGATGCACGCTGGCTGGATGTGCCAGGATAACGAGTGCAGAGCGCACGCGATTGAGTTTAGAGTGGAATAACAATATTTTTTTTTGTTCATGAGTTGGCAGTTGCCAGTTGCACGATTGTTATTGGTTTATGTTCACGACTGTGTTTCGAATAAAAATTCTTATACAAAAAATGAATCCTATTTTTTATTTCTATCGGATTTCATAACAGCAACATATTACAGCAATTATCTCGCAACGAAAATAGAAATGTTTTCGCACTTAGCATTATTTAAGTATAAGTTAAAATACGTAATTTTGAAAAAGTAATTAAAGTTGTACACAAATATTGTTGTTATAAATAAAAATACTATTCTCAAAATACAAACACATCTTCAGGTATAGTCAATGATTAATGTGTGCTTTAAAGGTATGGAATATCCTAAAGAAATAATCACATTCAGTATCTCTACATCTACAAAAGTTAACAAATTGAATAACTCACAGAAGATCCACGTATTCGGATCTGAACTACGACGGGCTATCTATTTGAGGCGACTGTCCCTTTGAAAAGTGTATTGAGTTACTCAATTGAGAGGTAGAATAAACTATTTTCCCTTTCCTGTACCAAATAAAGGAAAATCGCGCGTGATAGATATGTAGATATATCGTAAAAGTGAATGTAACAAAAGACAAGAAAATCCTCTTCAACCATGTATTGTATGATAAAAGAAAATAAAATTGAGATTTTTGCAAGACTGCACGATTTGAAACATACAATGTAATGAGTCTCTATTAAATTGACAATCCAATGACTTTAACCCCACTTTTGAACCATTTTTGAATGCATTCTAATTTTTGTCTACCTACCGTCAAAAATCACGTGCTGCCTCAAAAAACTTACTTCCGAGCTACTTTTTAATCATGAGCGCGATGCACGTAAAAACGAACACCTGTGGGAAAACAAAAGCTCAGTGAAAGCTCACGTAAACTTTGTTGAACTAAACAATCCTTTGAGCTTCAGCCCCACGGAAAGAAAGGGAGACATGTACCGGCTTTACTGAAATATATTCGCGCTCTACTCGGCTACAGTGAAATATTGTTGCTTGTAATATAACACACGGGAAAGGAGACGAGTTAAATATTTTTTGTTTTTTTGTTATATATTTTACCTTTTTAAAAATAGTATTAAAATATTCGAAGACCGGGCTATTTAAGTACTATTTAGTAAGTAGTAATTGATGTTCAATCTTCAATGCAACAATTAACAAGTTCCTTTCGAAACATTTAATAAAAATAAGAGTTATTGAGCAAATACTATCGACGTATGAATTCATCCGACATAAGAGAAGCATATAACTTCGTATAACAAAATGACATTCAATATTAAACCGTAGCATTTAAGTATCTACGCTTACTGATCCCATTAAACTTATACAACGGTACGAGTACCAGCGTAGAAGCATCGTTTGACTGATTGGGCCATTTTTAGCCCGTGGCGAAGAAGGGACGGGCGCTCGGAATAGCGCGATCATACTAATTATCGCCCCTGTCATCCGTCACTACGCAGGGGGATCTAGATAAATTCAGGGGTAATTTATATGAAATCTCACGCTACGGCGAATATTGCGCGACGATACGAACGTTGCGTCAAATTTGGAATCAATTTTGACGCAATACCGATTATAAATCGCTTACTTTATTACTTATTTCACAAAATGAACGTATACATCGTTATGGTATTAAACTAATACTTTTCGTCTGTACAAATTTAAATTAGTCGGTTAAACGCACAGTCGGTTAACGCTGTTAATACTATCTGTATGCAAATGAGGATGATAATGAATGTATTTGTAACCGTTAAAACCGTTAATGATAAACTTTAAGGAACACAGGAAAATAAAAATATTTGAAGATTAAGAACGCCAGTGTTACGGCTAATTAGAATAAGAAGCGAAGCGAATGTAGAGTAATTTGTTCGAATAAATTTATCTTTAGTGCCTTATAATCCCCTTCAGATTTTGTATTAGAATCTTCCTACTGCTTATTCCTTGTACACCGTTAATTAGGCTTTTATTTTTATTTGATGTAAATCATTTGGTTCCTATTTCACTCATTATTTTAAAGTAGTACTAAGCTCCTATTAAGGTACTTAAATGTTCGGATACTTTTATTAATTAAGAATTGTAAGTGTATTCTTGTAAGCGTAATCGTTACGAAATCAAATACCTTTTATACAAAAAGCATTTTCAAGTTATATCCTCTATACATATTATATATAACAAAAACCACTTCCAAAACCTTGTATGAACCGCATAGCGTACATCTCCTTTTAACAACCAACACGGAAGTTGAATTTAAAAAGCGAACGTAAAATATACATTGTCACCCCATTACGGCGTAAAACAACGGGTGTCTTCAGTGACGGCTATAATTCAAGCCGAAAGAAAATAATTTATAGCTACTAATCCCAACAACGAAAATAAATCCAGGCAGGATACGGACGTTTTACTGGCCCTTGTATGAGCTGTAAAGTTGTGTAAACTGCTGTAATTAAACATAATTAACTAGCGCGGTACGGGAACGATCGTTTACACGTAAAATTAATTAAATAATTCCTTTATTCTATATTGTTAACTGTGATGTTATATTTATCATTCTTATCTGTATTGTCAGCTATTTACAGACATTTACATTTTAGCTAAGTTTGTAGCTGACTTTTTTCCTTGACTTCCTTTTTTTGTTTTTGATTACCTTTAGTAAAATAAATAATTCCTAATATATTGTAAACGATGGATTAGATTAGCGATCGATTAGGTAGTCATTATTACTACGGGTCAAACTCTAAGAAAAATATCTACAGGAACCCCTCCCGCTGTTATGAAAATTATCAGGCTAGTACAAAAACAGTGTTTTTTTTATCGATCCCACCTTTACTCCTCCTAAATGGATAATCTTTATCGCTAACAGTGCTTTTTAAGAAGTTGTTTCGCATAGTTTCTAAAAGTTCAGTTGTAACACACATTCTATGTATAGATACACATCAAACTATTCTAACTCGTATAGTTTGAAACGGACGGTTTTGTCTGTTATAGTCGAATGTTTAAACCTTGTCATTAAACATAAGACAACAAACTTGTCATGAAATCCTCACATTATCAGAAATCTACCTAATAGATCGTCGGCGAAACCATTGATTTCCGATCAACAAAAGGCCGTTGAGGTGTCTCCGCTGCGGGAGACGTGCTCAAAGGGTGGCGTTTAATAATGCATTCGGTTTGCTTTCCGTATTTGCGCAGAGGGGGCTACACTCATACTTTATTAAACTAAAAGATATTCACCACGTGTGATCCGGTACGTACCGGCGTTAGAATATTTACGGGCAGCCATTGATATATGCACCGACGTTTCCGGTCCAAGCTACGCGTAATCCACAATTCGTCGTATTCTTTTCTATGTTTATCTCTATCCTCTTTATTGGTTTCGAAAGAGATGCGTTGTACGTTGTACGTAATATCAATATGACTAAGATGTTTCTTGTTTTTTCCTTCTTAATGTTTTTACGTGTACCCATATTTCAGTTCGTGCCTTACATATTTTTCAGTATCTATAATTTTGTAGGCACGTGCTCAGAAGTCTATTTAGTTGTTTTAACAAGGGAGAGGTAATGGATGCACCCTCGCTCAATCGAGAAATAGGCTCTTTAGGGTCCAAGATTTGGCCGGAAGGAGACGAGATGATGCCATAGAATAATGAATGAATAGTATAGTTACGTGTAGGTATAGCAAAATAATAGCAACGAAAATCAGTTAGATAAAAATGTGAAAAATATATAGTACGATACCGGCACATTCATCTACAAGTAGATGCATGTTGAACTATTTTATCGATGTGAAAATTATCAATAAATATGTATTGAGAGCGTGTTTTAACAAAAGTTTAAGCAAAAATTGCACATCAAGCCGTTTTAGTAAAATGTAGAATCGGTATTAAAGGAACTTTTGTAAAGATAGGATAAACGGTAAGTTTTGCCAAGATTTTTTGGCAACACTAAGAATACCGTTAGTGTCGCCAGCATTAACTTTAGAAATATTGCGATTCTGTAATTGAATGCGTTATAATAATCCAGCGTAATTGCATTATAATAATCCACATATCGCCACAGACAAAATAGATTAAAACTCGTTAAATATATCAACCACGCCATGGTTATAGAAACCACTAGTTATGGCGTGAAAATATAATTTGGCAACACTCCCGGCGCAAATTAGATGCGGCATTATATGCACATTTTGTGATAAATAATTTACTAAATACGCTGAACGTTCAAAGTTATTGCTTTAATACTCTAAGTATTGAATAAATGGCTGACATGCTTTACACGATTCATTACCATACACGGTGAATCTTTATAACCGAGAATAAGATCTGAAACCAAGTACAGGGTATCTCTGTAACCGAGAATAAGATCTAGAAACATGTACGGTGACTCTTTATAACCTAGAATAAGATCTAAAACCATGCATAGTGTCTCTTTATAACCCAGAGTATGATCTAAAACCATGCAGTGTATCTTTATAACCGAGAATAAGACCTATTATCGTGCATGGTGTCTCCTTATAACCGAGAAAAGTGTGGAGCATACTTGAACAAGTTATTCCAATGCGAATTAACACGAAATCAACTAATTGGTTGACTATCTGTGACCAACATGTTAATAATAACAAATGCAAGTATACATGACGTTTAAGATTGTTCCACCAAATTATTTACTACCTACAGTATTCCTTAAAATTGATATACAAACTGACCCTTTAAATGGCTAAATTAAGCACAGCAGAACATTTCATGTCTCACCGGCAGGAGCTCTGCGTCAGCCGTAATCGAGTTACGGCCCGCGCGTCACCGCCTGCGGGCCCTCTTTGATTTGCCCTGCCTAGGAAATGGACGAGCTACAAAGCGTAATGTTTATATTTATTCGTATATTTACACGAAACTAAATATAGCGTTACTCGCGTGTCTTTGGACATCCGTAAGGTTTACGAGCCGTGTTACAACTGAATTATAGTAATTCTTGTTGTATTTTTTTAGATACACGAATTAAGCAGGTGTTTATTGATCTAAATATGAAGAGAGATTTATATTTTAACGATGATGTGTTATTCATGACTTCGATTTTTGCGATGACCAAACTACTCTTACGAGAGTATAGATGTTACATGAACAGTATTCATACAGACTATTTAGGGTCTAGCTTATTATGCCCTCTGCCTTTAATGATGAATTCCAGTATATTAAGTTTCAAACATTCTACGCTGTTTCGTGTGTAGTTGGTAATGATGGTAAACCAGGTATATTACTCGTACTTCGTCTAAATTATTTAGGGTCACTCGGTAATTTAATAATAATGTAAACATAATGTTTATGTAATGGGTAGTTTATAATCAGTAATCGGTAATTTTAACGGTATCGGTCGGTCGAAACAGTATTTTTCGTAACATTGAACCTTTACATACCTATATTTTATCTTCGTCGCATGCATAACCTACGTATAATATATAAGGAAAAAATGAAAGATATGAAATTTACTGACAGTTTCACGGAGCATTGAGTGTTAAAGCGTTTTGTGTGAAGGGCCCTCGCAAAGAATCGCGTTTTACCTCACACCGCTCGAGTGTTTGTGTTCCTCCCTCGAACTTGTCTTGACAATCATTATATTCTTAAAATCCCTTACATTCCTTTTTTACGCTTTAAACATAGAAATGCAAAAGCAAGTTTAATAAAATATTTCGAAAAAAACAGATGATGTAATAACCTCGCTCATTCCGAAATTGTTAAATGTCATGGAACATATTTTTAAATCATAGACAAGAGACCTATTAAGATTACAGATAAAAAAATAATGTGCTATGCAACAGATAATGACCGATTTTGTATTTATGCGAGCTGTAACAATTTTATTTGTACATTTGTTTCCTTGTGTCTATATATTTATGATAGGTATATGTACGTAGCGAAGAACAATACGTTTACCCGTTTACGCGAAGGGCTCTTACAGAGAAGCGAGTCCTTGCCGTTTTACAAGTGTTGTTACCCTAGGGTTTGCTCAAACACCCATTAGCCTCTTCAGACCATTGAAAAATGCAATTGTGGTTATAAACGACTAGCTGTACCAGTTACTTCGCTTGCATTTAATTTTTTTATCACTAGGAAACAGTTGTAATGTTCTAAAAAAGATAACCTGTGGCCTTTTTTGTACCCCTGACATGGTTTTATCCCTAATAAAATTTCATGAAAATCGATCGAGTATTTAGGGTCAAAGCGTAACAAGCAGAGTCACATTTGTATTCCTAATTTTAGAAAGGATAATATCGTATGAGCGTAAACCTTATTATTGTTGTAAATACAAGCCGTAATTCAAATATATGAACAAAAGCCTCTCCACTGAGGATTATTGAGACAGGTTTTAGTTTACGAAAGGTTAAATTCACAGAATACACCCCCATGCACACTTCTATTCTCTTTTTTGGCTACCTTAGGGATCAAATTTACAAGAATGTTTCGGTAATGCCTTAAACCTTTAGTATAAAATAGTGAGAACCCGAGCATATTTGCAATATTCAGTTTCATAGCGCTAAGTTATTACCACCGTCTTAATGCATCAATGAAATAGTCCTTCCACAGCACAAACATACCTTGCTACCGTTCGTTCGGGCGTGTGTGGTTTCTCAGAGAGGCAGAAGGGTTCATAATTAGATTAACTGTTCTCAGTCTGGGTGCTTGTGTTCTTCCCTTTATGATTTGACCATAGTACTTACGACAAAGCCTATGAGTGTGTAGGGGTGTGAAGTCGATGGTGATGAGACGTGTAAGAAATACTTTTTTCTTATATCTCAGTTTCGCAAAAACTAAACGGTGAGAATCAAATAATGCGTCGATAGTACCAGTGCAATCGAAATTTAAGTCTAAAAGCGTGATATCGGACCAAAATCTCTAGCACCGAAAAACACCTGCCAAAAACTCGACTTTGAATCGATTCGACAAAATATTCTTGTCGCTTGAAACTTTGAAAACCATGTCTACGTGAATATGAATAATTAAAGTTCAATATACTGACCATCTAACCGAACACGCGTTGCTAGAGAAAGAATTTTTATATTACAACAATACCGCATAATTTAATTCAATATTCCATGCACAATGTTAAGCGCGACGCAAAAATATAGACACTGTCGTTTTATAGACCGCAGCGCTCTGAAATTATTCAAAGCAGTATTCTACATTCTTCTATATTCCATATCATGAAAGTCTACGTACCTAGTGTGTGTACATATGTGTGTGTTTACAGTGCTTATGCATTCACCTCGTGCAGACTCAGTAATCGGGCTTGAGATTCTCACCGGCCGCCTGCATCGGATGTGATTTGCGTAGCGATCAGACATTAAATTACAAATGAGGCCACGAATGCATTCTGACACCTACTCATTTGACCGTTACACTTCGGCTCACAATCTTAATGACAATGGATGCCCACAATGAGCCGTGTGATTGATCGTTAATCTGTTTTATACGAGCGCAGTTGGTCGCTGTTCGAGTAATTCATTAATATAGCTTTCACGTTACCGATGTTACGAGTGGATTGCACGCATCGTTATAGGGTAATTGCATCGTGTGATATGCTGTATGCATTAATGCCGTTGTCCAACTGGAAATATGGACGGCTACGAGGTAGGGAAGACTTGGGTTTTGTCCATTCCGATAGTAATTGGTTGTTATCATAGTACGTATAAGTATAAGTACCTAGTAGATTGCTTTAAAGAGAAGTTCATCTAACAGTTCTAATTTATCGGTTAAATAGATCAGTTTTATTAGCCCGTACTTAGTATATTCACCAATTTCTAAGACTACGGTTAGTTATGGACTCCATCCAAACTCAATACTTCCGATGCATGGAATTAGCACCACGAGTATAACATATTTTCTCATCTGTAGAGTACAACAATAAAAGATTTTGTTATAGAAGTTATAAAGAATACAGGGTTTTATGAGTAACCTGAATGAAAAAATTAAACTATTTATAGTTTAATTTTTTCTGTCTGTTTGTCCAATATATCTGCCGAAAATCTTAAATACTTACACGAATTTTTACGATAGCATACGTTACATAATTATAAATGTTTTGGCATTTGTTACCAATATAATCCTAGTTTACAATAGATTATTATGTGACATATAACAGTGAGATATTATTATCTGTGGCAAAAATTAATTTCACACTCCGATTCCGCATCCGGTGTTTAATGCACCCTATGCTTATTACACGCCTCTTGTGAAGATTTTGCGCAGTTAAATTTGGTATTAGATACGTACTTAGGACTTATTTAAGTTTTAATGTTGGTTTTATAATATGTATTGGTTGGTTTAAGTGCATAATAGTACCTACTATGTAGATAGCAACACCAAATATTGATCTCGATTTTGTGTGATTTTTTACATAATGATAATGAAAACAGATCATAACAATCCTAAACTAATATTCACTAATAGCTCCTAGTAAATGATTTTTCCCTTCATCTGAAGGTATGTCGAGCTTGATTAGAAAGAAACACAATGCGAGAAACATGTACGAGAGAATGCAGTTAAGAGGATCACGGTAATTAAAGGCTAGTCTTTGAAGTGTATTCATTAGCTCTTTTGTGGTGGAAACTCGACTGTCTGAAACAGTTTCTATTTTCATTAAAGGTTACGTCGGGGTTGGAGTCAAATGGATTTAGAACTTTAGAACAGACAAATCGTATTTCAAATTCCATTGTTGTTGTTTGAATTAACTCGAATGGTGGTTTTATTAAGTCGAATTAGATGTTTATTCGTTTTACAAATGTATGAGTTTCATATTATGCACTACTATGTATTTTTTTAATTAAAAAATTGGGAACTGAGAAGTACAGTTTTATTTCACAAGCACTTTACATAAACAATAACCAAGGGTTTTAACTAAAGTTCTCTTCGGTACTTATTACACGATTTTCGTTTGTAAAATGGCATATTCATTTCTTCTGTTTTCCTCTCATTACTTGTGTATAAGAGTGAAAGTAGCGGCGCTGCTTTATATTACAAAGGGACTGCCCACCTTTAATGAGAAACGTGTCATGCATGATTCGAAGTAAAACCCACTTTGCATACACATTCTAGACAATGAAAATGCAATAGTCTGACCGAAGACTTGTACTAAGACATTTTACAAAAGTTTAATGCATTATTTTTAGTTTTTTTCTTTTTAACTTTGGACGATCCCCGTTTAGAAATCAAAACAAAAGAATGATTACTATGAAATTACATTAAATAAATAAAATATTAAAAAAATTAAAAATCTTAATTTCGTTTCTTAATTTTTGTGTTTAATTTTGATATAACTATATGAAACATTTTATTTGACTCTTGTTTCAAAAAACAGATATTTTTGTTTTCTCGTTTACTTGCCATACATTTATAAGTAATGTAATGATAATCCTGTAGAGTTAGTATAGTTTTTGCGTTATGATCCTTTTTATTCTTTGGCTATAGTATTAATTAATTGCTACCACATTCGCGTTATTTTCTACGGTACGAGAACAAAGGTTAACTACGCAAAGCATTTCGTTCACATCACGCCGTTCGTTATTTGCGCTAAATGGGCCCATTTGGAAATTAACTGCACGATTGCTCCCGAATAATGCGCCACTGTCGAGCGATATATATCAGGGAAAGCGCTAAACAAATGAAGGGGAAGTTGTGTGGAATCAAACTGGTAGAGCGTTGTAGTATTTTGGAGTTAACGCCATCTACCGTCAAGTGGCAGAACTTTTACAAAGTCATGAAAGGACTAACAGAATCAGTGAAATATGCAAGATATATTATTTGTTTAATATGATAGTAGTAACTAAAATGTTTGTTTGAAATATGCAGGATTCATAATACTCTATTTTACATAAATATAAATACGCAAGGATCCTAATTAGAGATAAATGCAGCTACTCTCCAATAGATGGCGTTATGAGTAACATTATACAAACTATTTTTTTGTGTGTTACAATGCAAAAAATATAAAAAGTAAAATTATTAAACTAAGTTTATTAAAGATTGATATAATACCAGTATTTGACTTTTGTTAATTAAATATAAACTTGAGAAATATTTTTTTCTTTCCCGCTTTAATTTTTTAATTATCGCACATCGCACTATTTAATATTTAATGTTATTGATCGATAAAAGATGACGTATAATTATTTTGGAATTAAAAATATTGCTTACCTGTATTTGTTCCGCAGCGCGCTTCGCAATTTCGGCATCTACGATGGTGATGTCTAGGGCGGCAGCACTTTTTTTCGCCGACTCGCTAAACGAAGCCGCATTTACATAATATGGCGACGCCTTATCACTTGTTTCTAAAGGAGAATTAGGAGATAGTATACCACTGTCTGTATCACTTACATTCACTGTCCTCTTAACAGTTCCTTCCCCGACTGGAGATTTTAGAGGAATTTTCGACCTATCGCTTACTGGAGATTTTACAGTAGATTTTAAATGACGAGAGCTTCCTTCGGAATTAAATCCAGTGTTTGGATCAAATATCACATAATTATCTTTGTCGCACCTTACTTTATTATTGACCGTCACTGTATATTTTTTATTTGGGCTCAAATTTAGAAAGGGGTCTTCGTTATCTATAGGGCTTTCAGGTATAATTGACTGAATCTTAGGAGTTATTTTGGGTACAGGTTTACCATCAATAGTTCGCCGCATCACTGTGTCGTTAGTAAATTTTAATCTAACATATTCATTTGAAATTGTCCTTCTTACAGGTGATGATAATAAAGGAGATGGTTTGGTTGCTTGTATGGTGTTTTTGGTTTGAAAGAAGTTCATCTTTGGTTTTTCCATCGTTTTTGTTGGCGAAAACGGTAATTTTAACTTTGAAGTGACTTTTTTCTTACAACTACTTGCACTTAAATCGATATTTCTTTCCTGTATAGTACTTCTATATACAGGTAATACACTGGATTTCTCTTCTAATCTTGGCGTTTCTCTTGGTAATCTTGGACTAGTTTTTACGATATCTAAAGATTTATTGAGCTTCTTAATTGGTGCAGGAGCCTTAAGATTTCTTTCCTTAGTCTTCTTAACAAGAGACTTCTCACCTGCAGTCTGCTTAGTTTTTTCGGCCAAGGCAGCTGGAGCTTGAGTTTTAATAAAGGTTTTACTACGATTACTTCCCGGAACATTTTGGTCGCTCGAGACATTTCCTTCATCAAAGGAACTTTGTAATATACTATCGATTACTATATCAATATCACTAGATTCAGAATTACTTTGGGATGATCTGTTTTCATTAATGATACACGATATCCTTTGTTCTACTTCTACTAAACAATCAGTCTTATCGTCATCAATACTTCTCGAAGTTCCACTACCGGAGTCCGATGGTGTTTGGACTTCAAATATCGCATCATGTATCTGTACAGTATGAGCTGACGAATTCTCAGGGCAAGATGATCGTCTTCTCTTAACGGTCCCAGTTTCTGTAGATGGAGAATCCCAATCCAAGCTTTGGAGTACACAATGGCCAGCACCCTTTTTAGATCGTCTTGGACTTGTCATTATTGTAAAGTTACATTTTGATATCACTCCCACTGAAAGGTTTTTACGCAGTATGTTATCACAGATCGATTACCTTACGTTTGTT
>DWGW01000313.1:0-16224 GCA_018247775.1 Udranomia orcinus
AATTATTTTATAATTCAAAAATAAAAGTAGCCGAAGTGACTCATTACATCAGGTTTTCAGGTTTCATTTACCAGTAATAGTTACGTAAAAATCAGTCCAGCCGTTCCAGAGATTAGCCGGAACAAACAAACACACAGACAAAAATGGTAAAAAAGTAGTCCTCCTGACCAAACTTCGGCCACGGCGGCCAATCTTAATCGAACCCGGGACCTCACGCTCAACAGTCGCGTTTGCGACCGCTAGACCAACGAGGCAGTCATGTACGGTATATGTACCGTGTATACATACATATGCATTATAATATTACAAACAGACACCAATTTTGTTTATTTGTATAAATTAAAAACGAGGAGAAATGTTCTTTTGAAAAACACCTGTAATGGAGAAAACCAACCACATTTAGCACATAATATATTTTTTGTTACATTAAAACACGTAGTAGGAGTACCTATTACAGGGAGTAAAAAACTGAATATGCACTTAAAGTGGGAATACTGGCCAACCTCTGTAACCACAGAACAAAAAAAGCTTCGCGAATTAAGCCTTCTGTGCTGCTTAGCTCATTTCAAAGCGTGGGTGTATTTTACCTCTGAATCCTAATTACGTTTTGTTGTTTTACTTTACTGTTTTGTATTCTCAAATAAGCTTAACGTGAGTTAAAGTAGTTTCATGTAATATAATATAAATACATTATTTTATTTAGGTATATGTAATAGTTGTATTTTTTGGTTTACTCATATGTTTGATATTTTATATACTGTATGGTTCCAAATAAGTAGGTACGTATTAAGGCTAGCAACTTGAGTATTGTATTTGCAAATCTAAAATAGGAAACAGGCGACCGCTACTAGATAGTATTATAAGTAGTCATTTCATATTACAATTGACAATAAAATAAACCTTAAAAGAATTAAAACTGTTCATAGTTGTTGACGATAATTATTTGTTGTATAAGATTATTTTTTTCAGTCGCTCGTATTTATTTATACGGATAATAATGAAATTGAAAACGAATTTATACCCACTTCATGTTCTCCTTTATTCGTAAGAAGGGAGGAGAAAATATTTGTACTTCCTTAATTTCCCCGAAATTGATTCAATTATCTACTCGACGCTGTCCATAGCTTTCAAATTGGGCCCGGGCTCTTTAAGAAAACACGGAATCAAAATAAGCTAGAGAGGTACTTTATACCCATTAATTATATCTTTTAAAAAAGGTGCACCCCCACCTGGAATATAAAATTGGAGTGTCTCGTTGTATCTAAGTTTAATAGTGTCAATTATGCTAAAAATAAGAAGTTTAAAAACTCTCCAAAATAGGAATACAATAGTTAAGTAAAAGTATGACACGAATTAAAACTACTCATATTTTTTCACCTAGCGCTATTTCGGTGGCTTTTTGAACTTTTTAAATTCCGGATCAGGACATAGCTAGATACTTTTTTTTTTTTAATTTGTCACTCCCTAATCTATGCTCTATGAGTTCCACATCCCACACACTCGTGCGGCACAGATACAACAGCGAATTAATACAATGACATGATATATTATGTGTTGTATTATACAGTATACGTGTGGTGATCTGCCTGGCCTCACAGGGTGACTACACTGTGAAATCAGACGCTGAATGTGTATCTGACGACGCGATGGATACACGTTGTCAGGAAATTTAATAATTTAAATTGTTTATATTACTCCGTAACAATAAAGATATAGAAATATAGAACGATATATTTATATATTGTTAGCTATGTAGAAGTAGTATATTCTAATTCTATATATTATTATTATTATTAGTGTTTAATTATTTTAGTTCGTAGTAGTCGTATTCGACGTCGATAACACTATTGCAAAAAATCCATACATAACGAACGACCAGGAATTCTGAGGGAAACGGTTGACAAAGAGACTATATCCAGTATCAATACGCATATCATATTGGAGTTGCAATCTCGAACGTGAGTTACTTTTCCATTTCCTCTTGTTACCGATGCTCATTTATTTTTCGTGGTCCGCTCGAAAGCATAAATTATGGACACCGTGGTCGGAGAGACTGCCACGTAGCGGGGAGCGTAGCGACGTGGAAAGGGTCACCCCACACCCGCCGCCACCCCCTCGCCTCAATGAGAAATGTTTCAGGGACTTTTGTCCCCTTATGCCCCTTTTTGCGAGCGACATCTTCAAGGATATTGTGTTAATCGGACCCCGCGATACTTTTTGTTGCGAATTCTGGCTGCGAGGAGCATTTGAAAAAATTGCTTTCGCTCTATTGCCCGGTTGTTATTGTTTATGTAAAAAAAAAGAAAGAGCAGAAATAGAATAGAATATAATAATATGTATATGCACAAGATAAATATAAAACGTATTATTACAAACATAAACATAACTCGCTTAGTCTTTAGATATTATTCAAGTAACTCTTATTAAAAATGAAATTGACTACAAATAATTTTCCATAGACGCGAGATACTAAAAGCATAGATCACTTCTACTCAGCGTTCGATGCCTGGAGGGATGTGTATTGCGGCAAAAATATGCGTAACTGGTAACAATTGATAGGGGAGACATGTGAAGGGTAGTAGTTCATATCTCGCAAACCCTTTGCGACCCTACATTCCTTTTTATCCCTACTCAAAAATCGCTTCGAGAGTTGTGTTTTCGATGTGAAGTAACTACTGCTCTGGTTTCGTTTAAATTATGCTTAGGGGTGAATTGTTGTGTGCCCGCATAATTTGTGTGTTATCTAAAGCATTTTGTTTATCGCAGCATCTTTTGTAACAGAGACCGTTAAAGTAAGGTAATATCAATGTTTCGTGAATGAAAAGAATTATTATAATTAATTTGAGGGATGTTAAAAGCCCTACAATTATTTTCAATGTATAGTTTGTATAGATTACATTTATTTAAGCAATCATAATCAGATTTTCTGCTTATTGTCAGTTTTATCATTTTATTTCTCTTCAGGGAATCAAATACCCGGTCTTGTCGTAAGTCGTCTTGAGCGACGCAATTTGATTGATAATAATTTAATTTGATTCTTCTTTTTTAGGTAGCATGTGTTATATTTATTTACGTTATAATAAATAAAAGGCCATGAGAATAATGCCTTCATTACACGTGATCATTAATATGATGGATAAAAATGGATAATAATATACCTAAGTAATTTAGATAGCTAGTGCGAAGCTACTGAGATATTTTATGATATCATGTCTTAGCGATCACCCCAGCCGATGTAGACAAATGAGATATCGTTATGACATAATACCTTCTCCCAACAAAGTTATGTCTATGAACATCTGCTGGTTCATAGACAAAGTATATTACTATTATATTCAAGTAGAGTACTATATTCTTTACAACATTATAGGATTAGGATTTAGCGGCAGCTTAATATAACCCAATTAATAACAAGTCATCATTATTTACATATACCTATTCGTACGCTAAGCAGCCTGTGCTTTAAAATCATTTTGATCGCTACCAAAATCATTTAACTTGAACAAAAGGCTCGACAACCAAAAACGAATCAATAGTTAACAATCGAGTTTCCGTTACAGCGTTTGCGCGTTAATTGGAATTGTCAGCAATGTGCTGCAAACTGTTCGGATGTTGTAGCCAAAGCGAAGCCAATTTTAATATAGTATTTTAATTTTTTTGTAAACGGTTACAATGGATTTATAGCAAACTATACTAACTTAATTTATTCGATATTCCAATAACCGCGACAATAATTATGACACATTAGAATTTTATTTGTTACCTACATAAAAAATGGTATATGAGTTATAATAATTTACAGTGATGATAAGTTCTAATTTTTTTAAACGTAGAACATCGTATAGCATGTGCATATTTAATTTAGTCTGTGCCAATATAACAAAAAAGTTATAAATCTATGGTATCATAATTTCCTTTTCTTAATTTAAATTGTATTCACAGCCCACTAATCGAAAGGTACTGTAACTAATCTGTAATTTTAAAAAGTAGCCAGCCAACTGTTTTCCTTTGTCTCAACTCAGCGTTCGCGGGTTTGCAATCTGCGCTCAGAGCGTGGCCATTAGCGAGCTGTCAGTTGCACGCAACCAACTTCTGTAATGTTTCGATAGCTACTGTCGAACATTCAGCGTTTCAGAATTTGTTTTTTTTACGTTGAAGCCGTTTCTAATCAAACTTTGTTACTACTGAGATTAAAATTGAAATTGAGTTAGAGTTATGTAGGCCTGGGTAAGCTGCGTAATTTAAATTTGGCAACTTTTAATACACAGAAACTAGATATTTTATGTGCCACTCAATAAGCTATAAGATATTTTTCGATGTTAAGACAATCTGAACTATACTCGTATATATATACAAAATTCATGTCGATCTGTTGCTCTCTTGTTTCGTGGTAGAATATCAAATCGTTCCGTCTTAGTAGACATTTTGTGATGATGAATAAACGATCACAGTATACTAAAACATTTTTTAAAAATATTATAGTCCCCTTCAAATTCATCAAAATCATGGGAATACATGTCGTTAAAACGGCAATTTGCAACCGACGCGGGAGGAGTGGGTAAATAGCTATTTAAACAGAAGCGTCGTACGTGTTACCGAATGTCAAAGCCCCTCTAAACCTCTGAGATCTGCAAACACGGGCGCTGAATCGTGTTAGTGTAGGCAAAGCTCGCCTGGCTGCTGTCTGTACCCGAATCGATAAAATTCGGGTCCGCGCCCCCGTGCGTCGCCATGACGACGCCCGCGCCCCCTCGAGCCACCCCGCCGCATCTCTCGCTACACCGATGTTGACTTAGACGGATAGGGTAAGAGGCTTATTAATGGTTTTATGTTACTTCGCTGTTACCCATTATAGCACACTTTAAAAAAGTTTCAACAGGCAAACGTTTCTGTACTAACTAGAAAGACTACTTGCTTTGTCTTAAGTTTTAATAAAGGCGGTTAAAAATGTTCAAAATGAATACTAAAATGTTTGCACAAAGAATCGCCGTGTTTTTTAGAGTTAAGGATCCTCGGGAAATGGAATACGAGAATCTGCAAATAATGGCGTCGTGTTTTCCTCCTGTAGAGGCCGCCATCTTGCCAGACCGCGTGACGCCATTACAAATTGACTTCGTTCACGGCGGTACATCCTCGCTATTATTTACGTTTCGCATGAGTTTGCACCTTTCATAAATATAAACGTAGACTCGCAAGTTAATCTTGCGAGTCATTCAAAGATAGCTTTCATTGCCATTGACGAACTAAATTTGTTGTGACATTATTGACTACATGTTCTATTGTTTTATTATAAAACTCGACCATTTATTTTTACATTTAACGTGTATCGGTAGTACAACGAAGTGTGGCCTCGAGCAACCGACGTTCCCCCGGCGCGGGAGCACCCCGCTCGTACTGCCCTGCTAGTCTCAGTTTACCCAGGGAGCGAGGGCAAACTCTCTCCCACGCGTAAATCCTATTTACCCAGCGTGGGATTAGCGAATTTCTTGTGGGCCATGATTACTTAGCGATGAATAAGTAAATTCCATTTTTGTTGCGCGCCACACTGTTTATCGGTTGCGCTTCGTAGCTCTACGAAATTTAAACGTTAGAGCGCTACGACGCACGCTTATACGTACATACTACGAGATAAATGCTTATTAATATTCCCTAGGCGCAGTTTTAGCTCTTTTGTCTTGCACGGCAGGCAATAAAGAGCGAGACGCCTCGAAATGTTCTGCATTTATACAGGTTCCAGGCGGCGCCGCCTAACACAGCGTTTGTGCTTTATTTTCTGTACTCGACGCTCCTTTGCCAGCGCTCTTATTGCTTTGAGACTAACAAGGTTTTTAATTATTTCCTTTAATGCCACTTTCAGCACACAGCGGGCGGAGTTTGTTTTAGCGTCCTCCTGAAAGATGAATAAAGAAGCCTTTGTACTGAGATACCTTTATTGGGGAAGGGTGGCAGCTAAGGTTGGATGGCTCGATGCAATAACTCACGAATCTTGTTAGTGATATATCAGGTCCATTTTGTTGCGTCCGGCTGTGGGCGAGGGTCGTTATCAGGTTGCGAAACGTAAGCAGGACGCTCCTCGGATGGATTATGCTGGGATGTGTGTGAACACACTTCGTGTAATTTCACGAGTCATGTGCAGTTGGTTATACCTACAAAATCTGCGCATCATGCCGCCAGGAAAGCATCTTCCTTGTTACGTAAGAACATTGCAGAAAAAAAATTAACTGTTTTAAAGAAAAAGTTATGGCAGAAAGCTTGCCAAGAAAAATATCAATATCCTCACGATAAATCTTTACGTTTGTAACTAAATAATAAATATAGTCATGGGTAGAATTAAATTTCTAATCTATGTTTAAATTATCAGTTTAATATCTATGATATTATTATGTATTATACGAGTACTTAGTGTTTAGATGAACTGTAAAATTGTAGGTATATCCTACTCCTATCCTAGCCAGGTTTCTAAAAATACTCCACCTTGTACTAACTGAAACAACAAACCAACTACAACAAAGAGAATTAAAAACACATCAGTTAACGGAAAGATGTAGCTATGTTTAAAGTTCACTAATTTCCGTCCGCGGCATCGTTCGTGATGGGACTTGGGAAAGCAGCTAGTATAAAATAAATTGAATGTTAAATTTATAGATTAGGATCCCATCAGGTAAATTTAGTATAGGTTGACTTAGTTATATGAGATTCATAGTATTACAAAATATGACATACATATATATATATTTAAATAGGTACTTGTACATTGTATTGTATCTAACGTTTTGATGAAAAACCTAAACTCAGTTTTACTTATAAGATTTTCTAAAAAAAAAAAACAATGTACAAACACGACGCAGGTTGCATTATATGCATAGTAGTTGATGCCCGCGGCTTTTCCCGCGTTATTTATTAAATTATTTTATAATTCTACAATAAAAGTAGCCTAATTTACTCCTTATTATCTGCCAGTGGAAGTTCCGGAAAAATGGATCTAGCAGTTCCAGAGATTAGCCGGAACAAATCGACACAGTCAAAAATCGTAGAAATGTAATTTTGATATATGTACCGGGTACATACATATGCTTTTAGTAAAAAGCGGTTATTTTAATATTACAAACAGACACAGCAATTTTATTTATTTGTATAGATTGAAGAAGAATGGGACGTCATCACAACCCTATCACGCCGAGGCATGAATCTTGGGCAAGATTTATTGCGTAAGGCGCCGTTCGCCGTCCGCGGGGTTATAAGACTCTAGCTATAAAACATTTTGATATTGCCACAAGATACAAAGTTTTCTTTATTTGCAAGTTGAACTAATAGGTGTTTTACATTTGAACTAAAAAATAAAACAAAGCATATAGCCAAAAACCATTATTGTAACATTTTACATATCTTAAAATTAAGTATTAATAATTTAATCTCCACAATTAACCGTATTTGAGCTTATTTATGTAACGACTAATAGTCGTGCCTTCTGCAATGCCCATTGCTGTGGTACCTACATAATTGTATGCATGCAAAGTAGTACTAATACATAATTTAATAGGAACCCAATTCCACTTGATCGATACAGTTTTCTTAATACATTCGGCAACTAGTTATGGTCCAAACGTGGTGATGTTAAAGTTGTGGAAAGGGAAAAGTGGACATGTTTTGAATACGCGAGCGGTCCATATAAAAAGTGTTCGAGAGGAAAGCAATAAACGAATTCATATATAATGCACCGGTTAGATCGCTCACGTACGAATCAATGATTCAAACGACATACGGCCAGTCGATTGAGCTTGTATTATTCACTTGTAAAGATAACTTAAGAATTTGGTCCGTCGGTCTTAAACCTTCTTCTTCGGACTGGATTTGACGAGAGTTGCTCTTAAGCCGAAATATGTTTCTTGTTATTTCAAGATTCAGAATCTAGGTTCATCTTAAAAATGATGTTTTTAAGAGTCATTCATAACTAATCTAATGAAATTAGGTACAATTGCAAATGCTATACTACGACGTTTTTAAGTTTTACCAGACTAAAAGACACGAGGCTTATAAAGTTAGTTAGTAATATGTATTAATTTAAATAGTTTTACGAAGATTGTCAACATGGCAATGCAACGACGACTTACCATTTAATTGCAAATGAAATATTCATTTAAATTATACAACACTATGTTATTCCTGCATTATATGCAGGAAATGTGCTGAGCATGCATAACAACGTCCTGACGCGTCCTGCAGGATTTGCGAAATTGGACCGCCGGGACTCATCAGCTGTGTTACGTAATATTATCAAGTTATGCTAATTTTCACCGCTCACTATAATTTACGTTTTTATTTTGATTGCATGTATTCTTTTATTATTACTTGAAGGCAGATTGTCTGAATGTCTTTAAAGGATTTCATTTATTGTATAAACATTTTGTTTTAATTTAGATAAGACTAAGAATGAAACAAAAAAAAGATGAAAGATTCTATATTAATTAATACACAATATTCTAATTCTAAAAAAAAATATTGGACTGGTTTTTCTAATCTACTTAATGATAAATTTTCGTGTACTCAATAGAGTACAGTTCTTGGTAGTAAGTAGTATTTGTGAGCCAATTTTCATTTAGCTGCAGGGTCAGGATTTGGCTGCGTGCCTTCTCTTGCTCATCTCACTAGATTTCTAGGCTATTTGTACGCCGTTATGGTTACAGCACTTCCTCGCTAAGTTTCAACAATTTACTTCCGAATTTATGGATAATATATGTTTACTGACTCCAAGTGAGTAAGTGAGTATCCAAGTTTCTAGTTCAGTAGGTAAATTGAGGGGTGACGCAAATTTATGTGTCGTAAGCAATCACTTTTATATTTTCGTAACATGCAAAACCTCGCAAAATCTGTTGCTATAAAGCAGAATTTGTTTGGCAGCAGTACCAAGAGCGTTCCTTTCTTAATCTTTATCTTTATTATGCGTATAGAGGAGTATTCCATCCCACTGCTGTGCAAGAGCCTCTAACCAATCCATCCAGCCCTACCCAGCCCGTTGGATTATTTAAACCTCTATTTCTATCATGGCTTTTGAGACAAGTATTTATTTATTTTTATTCTATTTTCTCTGGAAAAACGAATATTTAAGCTCTAAGTTGCCTTTTAATTCCACAAGTATATTGAGTACAACTGATATTACCTAAAGTGGGTAACTTGCACATCTGTACTCGTAGCTCCGTTGACAAAAACTCTATGTGTCTTCAACCTCGACCCGAGACATACAGCAGAGTTTAGGATAATACGACTATAGTTATTTGATAAAATCCTTTGATAGTAAGCACCCTATCATAGCTTGCTTCGCAACCGCTTTGTTAGCCTTAACTATTGCAGAATATCCCAGATTATTTGAGACAGGTCTAGATCCACAAAGCGAATGCTAGTTGTACGTCTATTCCATACCTCCAGTATGTTTTTCATTCTATCTCCTTTGTGGTATAATGGAACCGAATATGTTTATTGGACTTAACTGAGTACAGACGGCCTTTGTTGAACATTTCGGAGGATATCAGAATATATTTTTGTATTAAATATTATGGGACGTACTACGGTATTACAAATTCTAAACTAAATATTTAGAATTTTATTAGTATATAACTATTGTATTTAGCTACAAGCTCGTGTTGGTACAGAAATTATCTCAATAATATTATAAATGCAATACTTTGTAAAACTTTATCGCTTTAGAGTGCACATAGGCTATAATTTATAAAGACATTAAGTTTCATTTAGCTAAATTATAAATATAAATAAAAATATTGCCATTTTAGTCGATTATTATCATAGTCAGATTTAGTCTATTATATTAGAGCTTGTTATATGTACTAAGATATACCTAAATGCAATGTACAGTTCAGATAGCAGTTGCTATGTCGTAAGACTTCCAAATTAATCATCAAAGAGATTCCGCGCATTCACCGAACTCTCGACGTGCTTTCCCTAATACACTGAAACCGATCTAGGTAGCACTAGATTGCATTGTTATATAACGATTGATCGTTCCTATTGTCTACGTTGATTACTATTGAAACTTATTCGTATCTGTATTTATCTAAGTTGCTACATACGATAGGAAGTAAATAATTGGACCGGAAAAACTCAGTACCTATTAAAGGAAGGAAAGTCACGTGTAATGTATTCTTGTAACGAATAATAAAAAGGAAAGACGTTATAACGAATAAACGAGGAAGACGTTATAACGAATATACAAACAGTTAATACTTCGTAGAGCAGCTTGGTAGCACAATATATAATATACGTATGGAGCACGTTCGAAACGACCAATCAAACCCGAGGACGAGTACCGTGAACCAATATGCGATATGATTCACGATATACATAGCACAGTTCCAATAATTTCAGTCCTGAATGTTGCCGGTTCGTACATAATAATGTATGCGCGTAGGTTGTATAAATATTATCCACCTAGATGTGGTCCGAGCCCGGGCCGAGCAGCCCGGATGTTACTATTGGCAACTGCGCTCCCGTCGCTCGTCGAACCGTCAGCGGAGGCGCCGTTGTCACCAATTTGGACGATAAACTCACCGAGATAAGGCCCCATATTGCGTGTTAAATGCGGAACGGCTAGGATCGTATCTGTTGTGAATTGCATCACCTCTGCCGCCACCTGACTCTCGGCGCCGGGAGGGATTGCTGGCTGTTTGCCGGCTGCCTTCTCTTTGTGCACGTTAATAAGTACATTCGGCCATGTTGGCGGGTGCACACGACAGCGTTGATGTGTAGTAATTACTTTGGAAGCGGACGACTGTTCGATAGAGCCATTGTGTTTTGCCAAAGCCCTTCGGCTAAATCAGATCGCGCTGAATTGCCTCACTTAATTATGAATTTAAATGGTTATTTGTAACAGTTTCATAGATTATTTCTGTAATTAAAATAACTTGTTCGTTTATTCCTTATATCTAATTTTGTTAATGTTGTTATTTGTCTCTATGTTTTACCTTTGCAAGACTAAAAATCAACAGTAGTACCTACCTTAAACAACAAGTAGACCTTACATTGGCAGAAGTTGCTTTTTTATTGTTTAATCAAAAATGGAAAGTCCAATTTGTTAATATTTCAAACATTGTGTTGCGTATGTTTATATAATTAATAAAAAAGTAATCCTGCTATTCTTCGTATGTTCTTAGGTTAATATAAATTTACATTAATATTAAAGTTAGACTAAGACTAAGCAAATACAAACGAAAAATATAATCGACTTATGAGGGGGTTCTTGTTAAACTTTACTTTAGTTAACTTACTTCAACGTTGTTTATTATTACTTAAATAAGGTACCTGCTTCCGTAGAAATTCAAATAAATACATGAGTATGAAAGTGAATGAATATGTGATTTTTTTGTATTAGGAATAAAAAAAATATGTCCCTCATATATGTCCTTATATGTTCCGACTAACAATTATAATAAGTTTTATATTAAGTCTCATAAGAAGAAAATTAATTCCCTATAAGATCGATAACGTAACAACCAGATTTACAATAATACAATCGCTTTGTTATATAATGTGAAGTCCCATTTAAAAATCAGAAACTAAACACGTAACCGGTATCCAAGTTATAAGTAAACGGTATAGAGTTGAAAATTATTTGGCATATTCAATTTCGGTTGGTAATTAGCTATGTTGCGTCCTCTTTGGCAGACAGACATTGACAGGCGCGGGGGCCGAGGTTTTTTAATTAGCATTTGAAACCGTACGCCATCCGGGCGAAAATTCTGTTGATGTGCCAATTAGCTACTCAGTTGCGGGGAGCTTGGAAAGGTTTACAAAGCGTTATTGGGGAACCTTTTGAAATATCGGCAGGTATGCTCGAGAACATTTAATTTTGGACGGGCGACGGTTCGTCTGTGGCTATATATAGATATCCAGGCCCACACAAAGACATTGATGTCCCAGTATAAAATCTGTGAGTCGAATAATTTTATTAGTTTGAGTTCTTTAATCTGAGCATAACAGCAACCACCCTCGCTACAAGTCTGAGATATAAGTCGAGTCTCTACCTAGGGTGCCTTTTGAAATATGTACCTACTTAAAATATAATAAGCGTTGTAAATCTCTAACTGCACACTACCATATATCAGTATTTTCAATTCTATATTTATAAGTATGTATTGTCATATATTATATATATGTATATGCTCATTATAGAAAAAAACATTTGAGTCATTTGAATTGCCTGTTTTTACACGCATCTTAGTTTTATACTTTAATTTTATACTAGCTTTCTCTTCGGTTTCGTGTGTGTAAAATTTGACAAATATGTATCTTTGGAAAATGATCCAGTCCTAATGAGGTGTTCACATTTTATATAATACAATTAAATAAACGCAAAATACATACATTAAGGATAATAAATAACAATACTAATCTTAATATTTAGGAATAAATTTATTAGTTGTTTTTTTTAAGTATAATTAGAAACGATTCTATTTTTATTCATTTATTAAATAAAAAACAATATAAAGTGTCTTATTTGCGTTTTATCTATCTCTGTCCCTTTATATGACCATTATAATTGTTATATACTATTACTAGATCTATGGATAATGCGAGATAAAAGATAGAAAGAATTATCTAGTCTACTTTGACGCTGTTCGCGTCAGTTTTCATTAGAACTAATTGAAATGTGTTCTCGACATCCTATTAGCGAGCTTTCTACCTGTCAGGCGTCGCGCAAGTATTTCTATAGAATCCCTATCTGCTACCACTTTTTAGAGTGGAAAGATAATTAAATTAATGGAAGTAGCGCAGCACAGGATTTTTGTTTCAAATTCCTTTTACGTTAGTCCGTAGAAGGATTTTAAAATACCTGCTATTCATACCTTTGTTTTATATATATCCAACTAGCATTAGTTTTGCTGATAAAGCTAAAAGAAGTTGAAATTGTTTGAATAATAACGCTCATTCCATTTATGAACTAACTTGATATTTATACGTTTGTATTCATATACCATTTGCTATTTTGCAGTTTGTATTATATCCAACTAACATTGTTTTTTTTTTATTTCGATAAAATTTTAAATAAGTTAAAATTTTAATTAAGTTAGTGCGTAATGTGATGGGACGTTGCAAAGAGACAGTAGTTCGCATCAGAGATATGCACTTACAACACAAATCATAGTTTTTCTGTTATTTTCAAAAACTGTTGAGCAGATGCTTAAACGAGTAAGCTCTCTATAGCTCTTTATTTCTTTTGCCTCTTAGCACCCCAGGGGCTTAAGAAGAACAAGTTCAGACAAGAAATACTTTCCGCTGTTTTTAATTATCCGCTATCATTTGCCAGTTTCAACGAAATCTGTTGTTGAGATGAGTATAATGTTTCTCTGAGAACAAGTTTAATACCACCTACATTCGGTTCATAACAAAATTATACAGTTATGTATGAATGTAAGAGGTATTTAGTATATTAACAGTGTACAAAATGATTTTATTAACACACAAGACTTGTTCATTTTGTTGCTTCAACTGTATAAATCTGTGTCCAATTCGCTACGAATGCTGGCTAGAACGCTGTTATTTTTTATTTATTTATTTAAACAAGCCAACAGCATACGTACAAACACATTTACAATTACCATACAATCAGACAATACTTATGTATGTAAGCCAATTATAGGCATGTACCTCATTCTTTTATATCTAGTATTATGTTAAGGCAGTAACAATTTAATAAAGTACATAATATTAATAAAACGGAATGATATCTTAATACATTAATTTAAGGATACAAACAAAGAATTTAGATCACAAACAAAGAATTTTTGTCTTAAATTTAGTTTTGAGACCAAGACATGAGACAACACCAGTTTAATGTCGTCGGGAAATTTCCAATACAGTGACTAGAGATAGTTGCCTAGTCTCGCATAGAATTCGTTTTACGTAAGCTCGTAACGCGTGCTCTCAATAATTTCTATTTTCTTTGTATAGGGAGCGAAGTTGCAAGGAAATGTGGGGCGCAGCTCGCTTGAAATATGCGGGGATAAAATGCAGGGCGGCTCGAGGAGGGGTGGTGCAACCGTTATTACATTTTGCTCCGACGTGGCTATCCGAGAAATATGCGATACAAGACACGGTGGCGAGAAGTCGCGGGTGCTTTTAGATTTTTAATGCCCGACACTATGGTATTTTGCGGTTATCTTTATGTGTTTGCAAAGCATACTCTATGGTTTTATCAATTAATTTCGCATTGATTTTCCTAATCAAACCACATACTTGTTAATATATCGGTATCTATGACAATATAATTAATTAGCATGTTGACCAATCAATGACCTAATCGTCAGATATTTTATTTGTAGTTATTGTACGTCTGTATGTTATGTATATTAAATAAGGTAAAACCAATGTTTAATTTAAATGAATGATAGGTGCAAACTACAGATATAATATTTGTCAATTTAGCTAATCACAGATATCAATCTTCAATCCCCATAACCCCTACTATAATTAAGTTACCAAAATTTTTCAACACCATGAAACATTTCGCAAATAACTTATTCCAGTTATGTATGATGTAATAATGTTGGATGCCGAAAATGTTATTCTGTAATACAAGCAGATTTGTGCGTTATTAAGGAAAACAAGCAACAGCGGCGACGCGTGCCTTCCAGCGAATGCCTCGGATGAGCGAGATATGTACATCTCATAATATTTTCGTAATTATGTTTACACAGCGTTTGTGTCGACTCCGGCTGGAGAGCTGCCACGTCGGGCCTTTATTAAATTTCCATCGCTTTCTTTGTTCGCCGGTAAACACCTACGGGGTTCGATAAAAAATTTAAAGTTCCATCAAAGGGCCTCAATTAATAATTAATTCAAGCGGTCCCGCACAAACTCCCCGCTAGGTACTAATAGTATCATAATATCGCTTGCTGGTATTACGGCCGAGTCGAATTGAATCATCTCTTTACAGATTACATCAAAACGGTCTCACCTAGAGTGAGCTCGAACAAAAAGCTCGTTCCCGGTGCGAGGGCAGGCGGTGCTGCCATCTCGCGCGTTGCTAGGAGACGCACCGATCAATACAGCCTCCGCCGGGCCGCCTAATTACCAGCCGCCCGCCGCCCGCCCGCCCCCGCGCCCCCGCCTCGCCCGAGGAAACTTCTCGCCCGCCCGACCGCGCCGCTGCCAGATTTAAATATCGGATGATAGAAATCACATTCAAATGTTTTTCAGTTCTTTACATGAATATTTATTTTGCGGCGGGCTTTGTTTTTTGAGTGTCTGGTTTTACGCTTATTTCGCTTTAAATATTATTGGAACAATGATCTCATTGTTCGCAACTTTTGAAGTGAAGTAGAGTTTGAACCGTATTATGAATTATAATTAATATTCTACTTCAGGCATCGTTAATAATCATATTATTGAATTAGGTAAATGAATAATCATGAATGGCAATAGTTACAATTTCGGTTAGTATTTTTTTGAAAATAATATTGAAATTATATGATAAAGGTCTTAAATAAGGTTGGTTTATTCCTATAGTGTATATGAAAGTTATTACAGATCACGCAAACAAAGGTTCAAAACAGAAGAGAGAGAAAGAGAGAAGAGAGAGAACTAATAGTGTAAACGAATGTATGTACATGTATAAAAATAATTAATATATCTCCTACTAGACTTAGATCTGGATTATACGTATATCTAGTCTTGTCAACGTAACAAAAGCACAACTCTAATACTTAGCGTAACAACTTAGAAAAAGAAAATGTTAACTAACAAAGCCTTGATACCTTGAGTGCGGGGTGGAATACAAATAAGTGTCAGTAAGTGTTCGGCGGGCGCGAGAACAGTAAAGTTGACAGTTTGTGGGATTAGAATAATCTGGTGGGGTAAGTGTTTGCCATGACTATTGTTTTATAACAAACCTATTATTATTGAGATTTTGATAGACATTTTAAGCTTTTTTTATAACATTGACTTAGTAAACAAGCAGCCCACCTGATGGTGAATGGGCACGGTCGCACATGGATTTGTAAATCATCCAAGGTAGCATCGGGATTCTTTCTCAAGTCCATTTCAGATGTTGCTACTCCTGAGGACTAAGTTGGAACGCCTCCGTTAAGTGTGTCTAATATCATGGATCAAGCCTGAAGACAGTTAGTTCACTGCTGTTATAAGGCAGAAAAAGGTGTGCCGGTGGAGCCTCCCTGGTGCCGGAGTTGAACGAGATGTTCTACGAACATAAACTAT